>WNHD01006888.1:0-12594 GCA_011057455.1 Ganaspis sp. Gsp50 | reverse complement strand
CGGACACTTTTCAAGACTTTGAAAATCCTTTAAGAAATTAATATTTTGCTATTATTTAAGTTTAGATATCTTTATTGAGATCTATTTAACTTAAATGTACAGAAAAATTACTTCTTTTTTTAAATTTTGTAACTATAATTACAAACGAAAAGTGGCCGACTACTGTCTGGTTTACCCTAATTACTGTAAATAAGTATAATCTTTTCACTTTTGGAGTGCAGAAAATGTAGTGAAATATTTAATTGCATTCATTGATTTGAAAGACTCGTGGGTAGAACCACTTTCTCAATTGTATTACATGTTAATTCGGCCTTGAAGTAAGCGATGCAAATAAATAGTGTGATCTTCACACATTAAAGATTCGATTCAATAACAATAAGAGTGACGTTTTCCTTCCAGGCAATGTGGCACTGGATTGCTTCACGGATCTGAGTTTGTCAAGGTGATCGTCCAAATGCATCATGGGTAAGCCACCGGAAGGTGGAGGTTTACTTGTAGCGAGTTTCCTGGTTTTATATTCCATCAGCTCAAGTGCCCAAATCAGCCCCGAGTACGGATGTCCTCCTCAAGAGAAAATTCTACCCTGCAGGTGCTCCACTCGAGAAATGGAGTATCAGATTTGGTAAGATGTTTTTCAATTTAGCTAGAGTTCTTCAATTTCAAGCTGCTGAAACTTGAAAGTCGAGTGCTAAATGCAAAAAGAAATTAATCTGATTAAATAAAATGAATGAAGCTAAAGGAAAAAATTTAACAGGTGCAGCCACAGCGAATTACCGAAGGTGCTAGAGGGAATAAAAGCTGTGAGTCTACATGTCTCCCGACCGATAGATGAATTAATTTTAGAGAATAATAACCTTCCTAGCTTGCCAGGACAGGTCTTTGCTAGTCTTAGAGTCTTGAGACTGATGCTGAGGAATAATCGTCTCGAAAGAGTTTCTTCTGGCTGGTTGGAAGGTCTGCATGATTCGCTTTTGGAGCTTTTCCTAGTGGAACCGGAACTACGATCCTTACCGGATGATAGTCTTGAAAATCTTCAAGGCCTAGAGGCCATAACTTTACAGAGCAAGCTTCTTAAAAGACTTCCTAGCTTTACAGGACTTCCTAAGTTACGATATCTTCAGGTCAACTCTCCAGCGCTTCTGGAAATGACGCCTCGCAATTTTAGGGATATCCCCAGTCTAGAGCAGATCCACGTCTTTGGTAGTCCAAAATTGTCAAGATTAGAAGCCGGGCTTTTCAGAAACTTACCAAGATTGACCATGATCAACATCAGCGACTGCAGCATTCAGTGGATTCATCCCCGAGCTTTGATAGATTTGCCAGAATTAAAGGAAATATCTTTAGTGGGAAATACAATCCTCGAAGCTGGAATGATTGGCCGAGCTGTCATGGATCTTCCAACTTTGTCAGTTCTCCAACTGGATCGGAATCGTATAATCAGATTGGGAGAATCTTCCTTTACGGATCTGCCTACCTTGACCAGGATTTCTCTCTCGAAGAATAGGATTACGGAAATATTCCCAGGAGCGTTTCAAAGAGTTCCGCTTCTGAGAATTATTGACATGAGTCATAATTTGATTCACAGAATTCATCCAGAGTTTTTTCCACACAGAAGCGGAAGTGGCCTGGAAGAGCTTTGGATGATTAACAACGATTTGAGTCATGTCTCTGAACTGCGATCGATATTGGAAGCTTTACCTAGACTGAAATTTCTAGACGTGAGTCATAATCAGCTGGAGGAGATTCCCTTCGGATGGTTCAGGGGACATCCATCTCTGGAAAGATTGCACCTCGATCACAATAGACTCCGATTCTTGCAGAGAGAATCCTTCAGCGGAATGCCTGCTTTAAGAGAATTACGTCTCCGAAACAATTCCTTGACGAATTTACTCGACATGCCTTTCTGGAATCTGCCTGCTCTAAAAGTAAGTAGTGAATTAATATTTTATTTTAGTAATCCGTTCTACGTAGCAAATTAATTTTGCTCCCAGAAGTAGTTGCTCTATGCAGTTAGGATTCATTTTTAGATTAAATTAAATTTGTAAAATTACGAAATTTGTAATATTACGAAATTTCTAATGTTACGAAATTATGAAAATTCATCATAAATGATGAAAAATTTGAAATATTTCAGGGTTTGGATATATCAGGGAATTATTTTCGACACATGGAACCTCGTTTACTGGGGAATCTTCCAAATTTAAGACGTTTGGACTTGAGTCAGAATGCTATAGGCATGATAGACCCGGAATCCTTTTTGGAAACTCCAGCTCTTGAATACATCAACGTATCCGGAAATGCTTTGTCAGTAATTCATCCAATGACATTCAGACATCTTACTAATCTTTACGAGCTTGACATCGGTTGGAATAGGTTGCTAGAATTCACACCAGGACTTCCGAGAAACATAGAACATCTGTATTTTAGAATGAATAGATTGGTCGCCTTGCCAGGAATTTCTTCTCAAGATCTATCTCTTCCAGTTTTAAGAACTTTAGACATAAGTGCAAATGGACTCGAGAGAATCCTACCCGGCACTTTTAGTGGATTACCAAGTTTAAAAAAACTCCTTTTGGGATACAACGCTCTTCGAGTTTTAGAAGATGGAACATTCGACGGACTTTTTAGATTGGAATTACTGGATCTCAAGTACAATCGACTCGATACAATTCACGGCAGGAGTTTTAGACCTCTAGGAATGCTGCTAGAGTTGAATCTCAAAGGAAATCGATTTGAAGTCATTAGACCTGACTTATTTCAAGAAAACAGAAGACTCCAGAAAGTAGATATCAGTAGAAATAATCTGGCTCAAATTCCTCATTCTACTTTTGCTAATACCAGGTATTACAAAACAATATAAAAACATAAAAAAAATGCTGCTAAATCATGATTAACATGACATAAAAAAACATATTATTCATGGGAAATTTTCTGTTTTTGGAAAGTTTTCTCCTATGACAATCAAGTTTGAAAACAAAAGGATTGATGCAATAGTAACACCGAGGAATTAAGATTTCCTATCGTAGTTTTTTGGAGGTTGTCATCCTCAGATTTCCGGTGTCCAATTTTACATGCCTATGTTGCGTTGGAAAAGCAGTTTCACTCGCACTTATGTGATTGCATCACTACTAAATTGGTAGATCTTAGAAAGTTTGCGTACTTCATGCTCACGTTAATGTCCCCTCACTTTGAATAGCATCACCCTGGCGTGTCGCTTTATTTCCAGTAATTTTACACCATCTTGATGACTAATTTAATTACCTTTTTATTTACTTACAAAACAAAGTGCAACTTTTGTGCTCAAATATCAGAGGTAGCATCTTTAATTCAACATTTAATTTCGATTAATTATCACGAATTAATAGTCATGGTTTGATAATCAGAAAAAGTGTTGAAAAACTTCTTTCGCTATAGATTTTAAACAAACTAATTTCTATTGATTTAAATTTTAATCAATACAAGGTTTTGATTTAAATTTAAATCAAAATTTAAATTTCAGTCAATGCAAGCTTTTATTGATCTTAATTTTTAGTCAATGCAAACATCTATTTATATAGATTTAAAGGAACAAATTCCTGTAAATTCCAATTATTGTAAATCGAGTTGTATTTAATTTCACATTTCAATTTACTAGAATTTTAATAGTACGAGTTGTTTCAAAATTCTCGTAATTTAAATTTAAATAAAACTTGACTTCCAATTGGTCCAATTTCCATTAATCCAAGTGATGACAACTTTCATCAGGTATACCTTTCATCAATATTAATTTAATAAATCCGAACTGTTATTGGTGCAAATTTTAGAAAACCTTTCCATTGATCCAATCAAAGTTCAATTATAACTATTGTGCAAAAGTTTAAATGTACTTATTGTAAAAAGGAGTGAAATTTCTACAGAAGCAATCAAGATATCTTTTTCTAATTTATATAATAAATTAATAATCTTTCTAATTTTTTCTACAGACCTTTTCATTTTATTTCTTTGTCTTTTTCTAATCCATGCATCATTGTGTGCGCTAGGAGAGGGCAAAAGATAAAAATGAAAAGGTTTATTATTCGGTAAATAAATAAAATGAATTTTTGTTAAAAAATTTTGATTTACTAAAAATTAGGAAAAAATGTTTGATTTTTCTAATGTAGAATGGAAACGATTTTATAAATTGCAGAGATCTTCGAGAACTGTATGCGTCGCACAACACTCTGACCGAGTTACCTGGATCGTTGCACGATCTAACGGCTCTCCAGGTCCTCGACTTAAGTTTTAACAAGCTGAACATCCTATCACCGGACACGCTCAGCAGTTTGACGTCTCTTCTGGAACTCAAATTAGTCAGAAATCGCATAAAAGAACTGAGAGAAGGTGCTTTTAATGGACTACCACGTCTGACCTTGATCGACCTTGAGAATAATGATCTCAGAGTGATTGAGAGAAATTCAATCAGAGCTTTGCCTGAACTTCAAGCTTTAAGGCTTGGAAAGAACCATATTCAGGTAATTCAATCAATATAACAGAATTGACGGGATAATTGAAATTTATGTACATAGGTACTTTAACACAGTTTTTTATTTCCTTTTTTTATTTCCTTTTTTTATTTTACTTTTTTATATATACTTTTATATTAATTTGTATTAATTATATTCACTTTATTTAAAAAAAATCTTTTTTTAACTTTTTTTCAATAAAAATAAAAATTTGAATTTTATTTCTAAAAAAGACATTTTTTTAAATAAAATTTGAATCAATGTAGAATATTTTTAACTGAATATATTTTCAAACATACGCAAGTTTCAGTTTTGTTAGAATGGTAAATTAGCAAGTTTGATATAAATTTTGATCTAAAATCACATTTGCTTTGAATAACTGTATTCAACAATTGAGTAGTTTTCTGAATTAACGAACCATTTTCCAAGCAGAAATCGTGAATTAAATTATTATCTTATAATGTAAATGTAAACTAACATTTAAAAAATTGTCATAAATATAGGCATTTCTTTCTTTTTGTAACTCCTTTTTTTCTTTCTCAAAATGTGATTAAAATTAACAATAAAATACTTCACTGATATTTTTCTTTTTATTGTCTTTTGTAATTGTTTATTAAAATTCTGATTAGGACGTAACTATTAAAGATTAAAAGAATCAAATGAATCTAATTTCATTGTCCCAACGAGATATTTTCTGATATTAATGAATGTACGACATCTACTAAAGTTGAAATATTTTAGATGATACCAAATGGAGCATTTTCGGAGTTACCCCTCTTGCAAAGCGCGGAACTTCAGGAAAATCAGATTCAGGAAATAGCGGATAATGCTTTCATCAACGTACCTCATCTGCTTTTCCTAAATCTCAGTAATAATTTCTTACCAGGATTGGATTACTTGGGTCTGGATAGTATGAGGTCCTTGGAAGTTTTGGATTTGAGTAACAATCATATATCAAGAATTTCAAGTGATAGTTTAGCAGCAATGGAGTGGCTTGTGGAGTTGAAGGTGAGAGCGAAGTCATTAATACTTTCTCGAAGAGAGTGAAATTACTCTATTATGAACGAATCTCGTTACGGTGAATATATACAATTACAGTTGGATGAAGAACAGACAAACCTGCATAAATTTTGCATACGATTTGCATTCATTTTATATATTTATCTTTCGTTAATTCCGTTCTTCTCTTTTCATTCATTTTATGAGTATTTTTAGATTAATTTTATACATCTCTTTGAATTCATTCCACATTTCTCTTTATATTAATTTTATACCTTTCTGTCATTTTTATACCTTTCTATTCTACCTTTTATACCTTTCTTTTCTATATACTTATAAGTATATATCCCTTTATGTCATATCACTTTATTTATTATTTTAATCTCATTCAAATTCACGGTTGTTTCTTATTAATTCTTATTAATTAATAAATTAATAAATAAATTAATCTGATTAATTAATTAATCTTATTAATTAATTAATTAATCTTATTAATTCTTATAATTAATTTCGTTCTTTTCTTCCCAGATGGACAACAATCGAATCTGCACTATTCAAGGTTCTCCGTTTGATGATATGCCAAGGCTTCGAGTACTAACTTTGAAAAATAATAAAATGGCTTCGGTTTCCGAAAACGCCTTCAAAAGGTTGAGATCTAATATCGCTGTTCTTGATATTGACGGTAAGATTAATTCATTTTCCATGCATTTAAAAAAAAATGTTAATGAATATTCTCGAGGTAAATAATTTGATTTATAGATGCATTTTATCCACTGCATAACAGTCCTTGGGATTATTTAATTAACTCCTTTAATGAGAATAAAAAAAACTTATTAAATAGGAATTTACTTGTTGCTTCCGTACCGTGTTTTTTCAATTTTTACCTTGTTTTATAAAGAAAAAAATACCAAAAGAACCATTGTTTTTTTCTTTGATACTCTTTGAATAATTTCTGTTTATAATTTTCTGAATTTTGAATCTAGTATTTAGCTTATAAATAAAAAATGCATTTCTCAAGAGATGAAGACTCAATCATGAGTCTTTAAAGACATGAAAAAAACACTTTTTTAAAGTTTTAAATTTAGAAATAGTATAAGTCTTTAATTATAATAGCGTTTTTATGAAAAACACACAGGAAATCCTTTATCCTGTTCTTGTGGAATGCTCTGGTTGAGAGGATGGTTGCAACAAGCTTCCGCAGAGGGCCCAAAATGTGCTGATGGATCACTATTCAGAGACATTAGATTATCTCGTCAAGACTGTCAACGAGAGAGATACGCAGAACCTATTTATCCAGGTTGCGAGACTGAAATGATTAAAGATTCTCCATTATCTGAATCCTCTTCTTGTAAGTTACTAAAACTCATCAGACAAACTTTAATATTTTTGGAAACCACATTTAAGTCTAGAAACTAATGCAAAGAGTAACTTAATTAACTACCCAAACTAAAATTTAATTTACACATCAAATGTCAAATCGTTTATCAAATGTTTGTTTAAAAGAATAATTTATCGATTTTGTTTTCTTAGCATACGGTACGCAAGGAAAACCATGGATGAACATGAAGGACCAAAGTGCTCAGAATTTGCCTCAAGATATAGACTACTATTATCACGATTATGTCGATTACGGTTTGGAAAACACAACTGATATTGCAGCAACTGTTTATCCACCAACTTTAGCGTCCATTGTGATACCACCATCTGCAACTCCAGAAATAATTCAAACTACCCTTCCTCCTAAAATTTCAAATTTGAAGAATATTACTAATTCCGGGAAGAAACATCCTATAATTCCACCTTCTCCGAGTAGTTCAGGCTTCACATTTTTCGGAGTTCCTTTGCCAAGTTTGAGTTTTAATCTCTGGGGCAATTCAGGAAGAAAAGCCAACAGAAAAGAAGATACTGAGGGTCATCCTGAGAAAATACGTTACAAGAACTTTCCACCTACTGAGCCCGAAATTCATAGAGGAGGTTTTGTTCCAATTCCTCAAGGAGAAGGTGGTTTTGTACCCATTACAGATCCTCGTATAGTGAAAGATAAAAGAGAAAAAAATGTAACTATAATTTCTGTAAAAGCGCCAAAAGGTCGGGAAAATACGACGATTATTAAATCTTACGAAGAAAGAAAAAGAATCAAGCACACAAATTTTACGGTGGAAAAAGTTGAGAGAAATGCTTTGAATAAACGACCGGAATTTAAGGAAAGGGAAGAGCTCTCAACGCTTGCAACTGTAAAGAATGAATCTGTCTTTTTGCCTACACCTTCAAATTTCGAGAAAAGTCTCAGAGGGACTGAAAAATCGACAACCATATCAGTAGAAGAACCTAATCAAGAGGCAGATGAGATTTCAGTTTCGACGGAAATCTACAAAGGGGAAGCTTTAGAAAGTGAAGAAGACCCAAAAAGAGAAACTCCTCGAGAAAAAGTTGCTAGTAAGATTATTTGGACCACGATTCCACCTTTGGAAATTGTAGAAAGTGGTATAATGGAAACGGTAACTGCATCTATGGAAGTGCTTACGTTGAAGAAAAAGAAAAATCCCGAGGCAATAGTTTCACAAAAAGAAACTGTTGTTGAGACTACCAGTATTAATCAAACTACTTTAGGTAATTACGACGAGAAAAAATATAATTAAAATTAAAAAAGTTGAGCAAAAACAATTTCAATTTGTATTTTTTATTTTCAGAAGAAGAAGAAGAAGAAGAAGAGGAAGCAGTTACAACAGACATTCCTACTCCACAATTCTTGTCGTTAATGACTACAACAAAAGGAACAGTAGAAAAGTTAAATTCAACTTCTCAAGCTTCTCGAACTTTGGAAGCTTCCGCACTTTCTGCACTTTTGGTTCCAGGAGGTCAAGTTCCAATAGCAGTTCCTAACAACAACTTGAGAACTCTTGGGCGATCAACGATAACCAAAGTATCTTCGCCATTTTCGAATGCCTCTAGTAAAGGCGAGAGAAAAAATCTATCAGAAAATCGTTATTCAAAAAAAGACAATGACTCTAGCACGCTATCCTATGAAGGCGACAAATCTAATGACGATAACGCTTTCAATTGGTATTTTCAACATTATAATGATAGTCATGTGGATCCATATTTAGGTGAAGTATACGCAGGGGTTGATTGTTTAATAATTAATCACTGGACGTTCTTAGGAACCCAAATGATCATTGCACTTTGGGGTATCTTTTAATTTTCATTCATTTGTTAGAACTTTTATTTAAATGTTGGGTTAATATATTTTATTTCAACTAAATTCAAAGCAATATTTTTATTTAAACAATCAATACTCAAGGAGAATACTTTTTTGTTTTAGAAAGCACATTTTTAAGAAATAAATTTCTCATAATAATATACTTATACTTATTAAGTATATTTCATTTTAATAAAATGAAAAGTATTTTTAAAAAGAGACAAAAATTTGAAAAGGAATATCCATCCTCTTTTTGTATATACAGTAGAATTCCAATTATCCGGATCAATTGGGACCAGACTCGATCCGGATAATCGGAAGTGACATAAAAACAATAAGAATTTTAAAATCAATTAACTTACACTGCAATAAATTATGATTGATTAGATTTAAAATTTTGTTGAAAAAAATAATTTTATTTTAACATTTCTATCAATGTAAGTTGTATTAATGACGAAACTTGCTTTAGTTGATCATTACTTACTCAAAAGTTGCAATATGTATTTAAATATCTGAAGAATTTTACTTTAAAAAATGTTTAAACTTGAAAAAATTATATGAACAATTTATTTTTTGAACTTACAAAAAATCCAGATAATTGGAATTCTACTGTAAATGAATTTTGAAAAATTATTATTTTAAACGTATTTTTAATGATTAATTTTTTGTAAGAATTTATCTATATAATTAAATGCAAAAAAATGTAATGTTGACGACGAATACAGAATAATTTTTAAAAAATTGTTATTTTAAATATATAAAATACTCTTTTAAAGTATTATTTTCGAAAAATACACGAGCATTGATTTTGGGTGAACTAGATTAGACTAACCCAGTTTTAAGACTGTTGGTAAACGATCGCAATATATTTTATTATATACTCTGTAACTATTTTTTGTTGCGATTTCCTTTTAAAAGCATTTCTTTTTCATTTCTCAATTTCTTTATACTGTAATTTCTTTACTGGTTATCAGCATTTAAATTATGTTAGTTTTCAAAACACGAGCTGTACGTACTATGTACTGTAACCTGTAAGATACTCTGCTAATTGTTCTATATAGGTCTTATTTAAGTTAGATTAAATTAAAGAAAAATGAATTTTGTTAATGATGCATTTTTTCAAGAAAACTTGATTTTTTCTTTACAAAATACAGTATTTCAATCTTGTACATTATCGCTTCGAAAATCGATAATAAGTAGAAAACAATTCTGCAAGTCTTGAGTCAACATGTTAACAGTACGACTTATGAACAGAAAAAACCTTGTTAAAAAATACAAAGCTTTAAATTAAGTAACTACATATTAAATAAAAGTGACAGCTTTAAAATAGTTGATGTTTTAAATAGAATTACAGGATAAAGCGAAAATTTCAAGTTATAAATTGCTCATAACGATTTACTTTTGTATTTGGACGTTAAAGCACAAGACACTTGTAAATAAAGAAGAAGCACTGTCATTTGGTTTTGTTTTTTACCTATGAAATTCCTCTTTCCGCACTTTCAACATTCGTCTAGTTTTAATCTCGTTTTTTCTGTGTCGATTTTACATTGATGTTTCTTAAAATGAGTCGCAACTTTCCAAATGTTCGATTTACACACGTCCTTAATCTACGACTTCCGATTGCACAAATAATCGGTGTACAAGTCCAGTAAAGGATTCACTTCACTTTTGCTTTTTCTTTCTCGTCTTTCTTTTCCTCCTCTTTTTTCTCATCCTTCTTTACTTCTTTCTTGTCAACTTCTTTTTTTTCCGCGTCTCGATTGGTTAATTTGTTATTTATGAGATTGTGTAATGCGCTTATTGATCTTACTAAGGCAGCTAAGTAGACAACAAGCATTTGATCGTTCGTTTTTACGTATAAAGAATCGACGAAAGTACTTTGTGTCATATCGGGAAGAAGATTAAAGATATCCTGAAGTTGGTATACAATTTGATGATTGATTGGTAATTTTCCGCTCCCTACCTGCAATGTACATTAAATTTATTAAATTAAAAGTTTAATTCATCGTTTGCAAAATATTTAAAATACTTATTCTGTCATGAATACTAGTATAAAGAATACTTCCCTATGAGGAAGCAAAAAGATTTATCCAAAAAGTTACAAACCTGAATAAGATAATCTCTAATTTCTCTTATTTGTCCATGAAATCCTTTTAATCCCAAAAATTGATTTGTGATTCTTTGACTAAGCGTTCCAACAGTGGTGTCTTTAATATCTCGAAGTAAATGTTCTACTCCCACTTCTTCTGCTTCTTCTGCCCCAATTTCACTCGGGATGTGCTCGAAGGTTTTTGAAGTCGGAGAACCATCCTAATAGAAAAAACATTTATGATTATTAGTAGATGTTTATTTCTATGATTCTCAAATTTTAAGAAATTGTAATTAATTTTGCCAATGTGCTTTATTTTTAATTTTAATTAATCTTACGTCATGAACTTCTTCTACAGCCTGATAAGCTTCAGTAGGAAGACCAAGATCTTTTGGTTTAGCATCAATAATTACCAAAACAGAGTTTGGACAATACCTTCGAATAAGTTCATTAATTGCTACATCATTTTGATGCAATTTAGGACCTGTATGATACCATCCAACTACCTTTTCACGAGCTGAAGAGACAATAATATAAATATTTATTTAACAAGACAAATTCGGGTATGTTTAAAAAACAAATACAATCTAATTATAATATATTAAATATAATATACAATAATTAATTTTAATGACTCTATATATAATATAAAAAAGACCGTTTCAAAAAAGAAACTCACCATTAACTTTTTTGAACATTCCGTACATGTTTTCAAGGTAATCATGATCCAAAAACCACACTGATTTATCCTTGTCATCCTCATCAAATGGAACTAAAAGAATCAATTTTAATTACAAAATTTTTAACAGTATTATTAAAGATATTTTGGATAAATACCAAGAAAGTAATTACATAAATAATTTTAATATAATTAAAAACAAACATTATAAAAACAATACAACTAAGCAAAATAAAACCTAACCTGCAAAACTGTTTGAAACATCCAAGACTCCTTTTGCTCGCCAACAACCTAAAAGTACACCAACTACCCTTTTTTGGTTTCCAATTTTTCCCATACGATTAAAATGGTCCACCACACTTAGTAAAACTAAGGGATGAACGACAACTTTTGTCGTAACTACTTCTTGACTCGGCATTTTTGAACAATTTGATAAATTAGGAGTTTTCCGCGACGCTGACGTTGGTGTTCGAATCACTTGAAGTTATCGTTATCTTGATTCCTGATTCATAAAAACTACTTTGTAGATGAAATCCCCTATATTCCACTATTTTTTTTCGTAAATAAATGTCACCAATAGTTTTACAATGTTTATAAATTCCTTAAGAGAAAACATGTAAGCTATTTCATTATTTAAATCTTTCAAAGCTTTAAATGTGAAATAATTTGTTATTTATTTTTTTATGATTATTTGTTAACAGTTTTTTATCGAAGTTAACTTCAGAGTGATCATAAGAAAATATTCCGCCGCGTATTTTCAACTGTGAATAAAATAAAACTCAGAATTACAGAAAATGATTTATATTTTTGTAATTATAATTAAAAAAATACTGTTTTACTTTAAAGAGATAATAATTATCTTTAAAATAATTATTTACTTTTTAAACTTACGGTTTTAAGGATTACTTTTAAAATACTTTTTTCATTTTATAAGGTTAGTGCAGCTACATTCGTGCTTAAAGGCGCGTTCAGACCTCGGCTGGCTGCCTGCCTCCTCCAAGTTACCATATGGTAACCTGGAGGCAGGCAGACAGTCGAGGTCTGAACGCTGCCGTGTTTTCGAAGAACACAGTAACTGCAGATTTCAAGATTTCGAGAAAAACGCGAAAAACTGTTTGAATCTTTATTGTCTCGTTCCGCAAAGCCA
>WNHD01006886.1:4787-15702 GCA_011057455.1 Ganaspis sp. Gsp50 | reverse complement strand
TACCTTTTTCTTTCTTCAAGTTTGTATTTCCTTTTAGCTATTTATAAAAGAGGATTGAAATGGATTAAAGAGTAATTAAAAGAAAATGCATTTATTTGGATTGCCCCTGTTTCAGGATAAAACAGAATGAAAAAAACTCACCTTAATAAGACGGGGAGAATTGGTTCTATTTCTCTGAACTTGTACCGAATCTTTCATCTTGTATCTGCCGAGATTCTGTCGGATCAAAGGAAAAAGGTCTTCCGGCTCGTCGGAGGAATCACTAAAACTGTAATCTTCCGTTCTTTTCTCTTCTTTTTCTATTTGCAATGTATATTGATGAGCGTAATTTTTCACAGCCATTATTGCGACACGAAACTTCACTTTCAATGTTGATAAAATTAATTCCCTTTTTCCACTTATTTTCTACATGTTTCCACACTGAGAGAAAACATGAGCTTGATTTGAAGAAAAATTATAATTATATTTAATACTATGAAAATAGTATTTATTTTTGTGACCGCCCACAACAAAAGATACCTTGAGTCAAAAACGCACATGGTACCTTTTGTCGTGGACGGTCACCTATTTATATTTATTTATTATATTATATTTATTTCATTTATTATATGTTGATTTATTATATTTATGTTCATTTATAATATTTATGTTCATTTATTATATTTATGTTCATTTATTATATTTATATTCATTTATTATATTTACGTTGATTTATTATATTTATGTTAATTTATAATATTTATGTTGATGTACTATATTTATTAATTACATTTACATTTATTTATTATGTTTGCTTGTTTGTTTTATTACTAAAAGTGGAATTCAATATCGAGTTTCTAAATCTAGTCTTGATTATCTACAATACAGGAATATCTAACTTTGACAATAGTTTGAATTTGACTTTAATTAAATCGTTAATGAGAAAATTTCACAGTTACGCGTCACCATAAAGAGATTTATAGTCAGCAATAGAATATCCGTTTTGAAGTCTACAAATTTCCAATATCATGCTCGTTTCAACTCTCAAAGTTAATTCAACTGCAACAGCATTAATAATAATTACATTTCCTCCCTTTGCTTTGATTAACATCAATTATAATTATATTGTTAGAAGTGATTATCACATCTCGTTTTCGCAACAAATTTTAGTTGTAAAAGCTTACAGAGTGTCTTCTCCTCTCTTCAATAATTTCTATTTTCATGTTTTCAAATTATGTTTCTTTACAATTCTATTTGCAAAGAGCGAGGCAAAGAGTTACAAACAGTTTGTGCGAAAATCTACAATAATTTCTGTTTTCAAAATTTGTTTTTTCTGTTTCTATTTGCAAAGAGTTACGAAAAGTCTTGAAGGTGTGCGGAAAGTTACGAAAAGGATCGAAGATGCACGAAGAGCTGCGAATGAGTACGAAAGGTCACGAACGAGTACGGAAGGTTACGAACGAGTACGGAAGGTCACGAACAAGTACGGAAGGTCACGAACAAGTACGGAAAGTCACGAATGAGTACGAAAGGCCACGAACGAGTACGAAAGGTCACGAACGAGTACGAAAGGTCACGAATGAGTACGAAAGGCCACGAATGATTACGAAAGCACACGAATCTATACGAAAAGTTACGAACATGTCCCAGGGAATCACAAAACCTCTCGAACGTCTATTGTAAAACAAAACCGCGAAATTTCAAAGAAATGACATTTATCCAGTGAAATAAAGAAGCCCTTCTCGATCCTTTTTTATCGAATAATAGAATTGAAACGCCTTTGATGAAATTAATAGGATATTGTTTGGGGATGGAAAGAAATACTCGATAAAAATTTAATCGATCGTAAAAGCAATTGGAAAGCAACTTTAAGCTTCTGTTATCTCATTGTTTTATTGTCAGGATCATTGTACGTGTCCTTGTATTGACAAGGAGCGCGCTATCAAAGGAGCCTGTAGGGAATCAACTCGAACTTTACGCTATCACCTCATCGTCCGGTAGTAACATTTCGCTAAGCTTCGTCTCGAATTTGCAATATTCATCGGCTACATTGGAATTTCAACGACAATAGAACAGTGACAGTGCTGTTTAGCACTTCGCCAAGGCTACTCTCTAACGCTTCGAGCATTTCAAAGGATTATTAGGTACCTACTGCAACCTCTTGATAACAGATCGGCAAATTTATTCCCGACAAGGCTCGTTAGTCTCTACGTTAACAAATAACACCTGGAAAACGCATAATCAGTCTGTTTCAAACTTTTAATTTCAACGATAAAATTCAACGATACGATTCTAAACTTATTTCAACAATACCAATCTAACTTTATCCATTCTTGATTTTACCAATTAAAGAATTGTATATCTGCAAACTATATTCTCTTATATATTTTAGAAAAATGTATATCTTTAAAATAGTATTTAATACTGTATTGGCATACAGTTTAAAATAAATATTTTTTCATAGTATATTGTCACATAGTTTTAAAAAATGTATTTTTTCAAAGTACACTAGAAAAATGTTTGTTTTGAATGTATATTGTCATATTCTCTAAAAAAAAATGTCGATCTTCGAAGTATATTGTCATATAATCTTGAAAAATGTTGGTTTCGAATGTACATAATATGTTTGTACGCAAGAGTCAATTATCTACTTCCTCAATCCGGTTACTTCTTCAAAGTTTTAATATCCAGAAAAAACTCAAGATTTTTTACATTCTGATCTTTATTTTTAAGAATAAAGAATAATTAAAAACTAGATCTGATTGAATTTTGTTATACCCTTTTTAGTAGATTAAAACTGAGATATGAAAAAGTGACAAATAATAAAAATTGACGGAAGTAAATAATAATAGTTAACACTGAATTGAACTATAATTACAATTTTAATTTAGAGTTTGAGTGCCAATTCCAATTTTAAATTAAAATTTGAATATTAATTACAATCGAGAATAAGGATTTAGATTATAATTACAATTGCAAACTAGAATTTGAAATATAATTACAATTGAAAATTAGAAATTGAATCACCTTTTAATTTTGAAAAATCTAAATCTCTAATCTTTGATTTGTAACAAAATGGCAAAGGAAAAGTAGCTCAAGTGAAAGCAAAATCGACGCGATCTTCTATGCACCACGTGCAAGTACAGTTCAGTTCAATAATAAACATGAAAACGATTCTTTTTACAAATATTGATGAAAATGAACACGAAAAATGTTCCAAATCATCCAAGATAATGTTCTATCATTTTATATTATCATAAACAACTGCATACCGTTTTAAACATATCTATTGTTATTATTAAACTATTAATCCTTATTGTTCTAATTGAAGTATTAATAATTATTGTCATAATTGAAGTATTAATAATTATTGTCATAATTGAAGTATTAATAATTATTGTCATAATTGAAGTAATAATAATTATTGTTATTATTGAAGTATTAATAATTATTGTTATTATTAAAGTATTAATAATGATCAAAATACAATTCATTTTACTCTTCTTCCTTTTTTTAAATCATAAAACAAATAACAATAACAAACCTCTATGAGAGATAAATCTAAACTCAATGCAATGCTCAAAAGTTTCGAAAAAACCAAATACACTGTTTAAATAATAAATACACTGAAAATTATTTTAAGAAAATCCAGTTCACAAATTCGCGAATCACATTCTTTTAATAAAAAATGTATTTGCAACATTTTTGCAATATTCTTTCACTGAATATCGCGAAATTTCTAAATTTATCTGTTTATAAATGTCAGTACACGATTAGAAACTAGTGAAGCGTAAATAAATTCACAATTGAAAATTTTTAAAACACGGAATCTAAATTTGCACATCACGTGGATGAACTTATGCAATTGTTTCGCGTCAAAAATGAATGAAACAATAAACTTAAGCGGAAAATTCACGATTAACTGCAAAATTCAGTTAGATTCAAGCAACTGCTATTTACTGACTAGATTCAAAGAAGAGAAAGGATTAGATGCAGAAATCCAACACCACACTCCAACACGTTACATGACATCCGAACTTCTATACATATAGCTAAAAATAAGTCTTCAAAACAAGAAAGATCAAGTTAATTCTAATTATTTATAAACTAACGATGATTTCATTGAACTTTGACTCCCACTCTTGAAAAAACTTTCAGACTCCTTTTCTTTCAACAGAACGTTATTTAAATTAATATATAATTAAAAATCAACTATCAGAATATCTTTGAAATATTGAATGTAGTGATTGCAATTTTTTGCGCTCATGTTTCATTTCTCTTTGCATTTCTCTTGCTTAATTTCGTCTCCGTTTCTCTTATCCACATTTTATGTTCATCGAGATTTTTCAAAGCAATAAAAATCTTGTACACTCCTAACGTAACAATGAAAACTGCTTGGGTTCTCTGGGTGTTGCAAGAATATTTGAAAAAGAATTCTATACCATTGAAAAGCCTTACGATGGATTTAATCAAGAAGGTGTCGCAGCCAAGTTGATACAAATTAAATCAATACTATGGGAAATGAATGTCTCAGAAAGTTGCGAATCCTCAATATAATTCAGGAAACATCGAAATTGATTTTTAAGCTTTTCAGTAAAATCTAGTTTTCAAACTAATCTCAATATACATTTCTCGTTCAATTCTTCGGGATTCATTAAAGAATGAAACAAATCCACTTATAGAATCTCCCTATCAGACTATTATCAACAAACGTTTTTTACTAAATCTTCACACGAATGAATGGAATTGGTTGAAATTTAAAACAATCACCAAAAATAAGCAGTACGTTCAACGGATTCTATATGCTTCGTTTTGCCGGTTTTAAAGTTTGATGTGAATGCTCTGAAGTCCAGTTCTCACTCGAAATCACTTAAAATGCTATTGTGTACCTAAAAAATGGGTTTTGCTGGTTTTAATATTATAAGCAGCTGTTTAGAATTTTATGTTTATAATTATTGAACATTTGCGTACTGAACTTCAAAGATGGTTACACATTTATATGGTCTTATGTTATGTAATTTTTCTGTGTTAGAATGTTGTATTACGGTTGTCACAATATTAATTATGTGTGTATGTTTTACTTTTTATTGTTGCTATTTTAGAGAAAATATAGAAATTAGAATGAGTTCGAAATTTTTAAAATATTTATATTATATAGGATTCCGTGATAAATCAGAAATTACTAGACAAGCGAATTATGTATTAGCTAATTATCTAGAATTAATGGTTAAGCATTCAATCGTGTCAATGTCATCAACACGATGAGACAGAGTATTGTGTGGTAGACCTGACGAAGCAATTAATTATGCTTTTCAAACAAATATCACTGGCTACCGACTACATGCTGGGATCGTATATCAGAACTGAGCAATTACTATGAGGTATAGTGTGAGATTCTGTATCGGGCAAACCTCAATTTACAGGACAAAGCACTACAATACATGCATGTAATTATCTACACTGCAAAAACTGGTTTCTTCGTATAAGACACTTAAATGTCTCATTTGCGTTTTTAGACGCAAAAGGTGTCTTATAATTTAAGACCCTCAGGGTTTAAGACATTTGAAATTGTCTAAACGTCTTCCGGTAAGACACCAATAAGACACCAGTTTTTGTAGTGTAATCTCTCTACTTTTATGAAGACGCCATTTTGTCTTTGATAAAGAAAAAATTATCTTGTAATCACTCTTTTGTAATTTCTAAATTGTCTATTCTGAGAAGTTGTTGCTATAGTAATATATGAAGCATAATTTATTTTCTGATTAATTTAAGACACTTTTTCTCTCTTTTCTTCTGAATTTTTCATACAGATTAATTAATTAGATTATATAAATAATTTATAGCTAGATTACGATCACAAAAAACGTATTCTACGATAATTAATCGATGATGTAAAGAATATTTTATTTCATTATTTCGCGGGTATAAATTATATAGTGCTGCTATCTGGAATTGTGGACTTAAAACTTAACATTATCTATTATGGTAAGTTACTATTGGTAACATTGACTTTGTAAAATATGGTAGAGTATATTATTTACATTTAGTGAAGTAATTAATTTCAACAAAATAAATTTATTTAAATTTTAGTTATAGTTATTTGTTATTCAAAATTGTTAATTGAATAATATTTATCATTTCTAAAATACTACTTTATTTGCTGTCAAAGATTTATCCTCCGAGCAAATTCCAATTTTCAAACTGAGTTGACAGTAGGTAGTGAAGGAAAACTTCACAGGAACTGAAGTTGCCTGCGAAATGCCATCTAGGTAAAATTTTATCATCTAAACTGGCCATCTGTACTGAATTACAGCAACTGTGTATGTATATCCTCACTAGATAAATCATTAAGTCAGAAATCGATGAAGAATAAAATGATTGTAATTATAATAATTAATTGCAAAAGCGAGTTATTCGAATTTGATAATGTCAAAATTCAGGTAATCTAATTTGATAATTTCAGAATTCAATTTTTCGAATTAAATAATAGCAAAATTTGGATAAATGAATTCGATAATTGCAGAATCGAATTTGCAAATGACAGATTCCAATTATTTTAATTAGTCTACATCGAAAATTACGAAATTCAACTAATCGCATTCATCTGAATTAAATGTAAAATTATTCGAATATGTGACTTATAATATAATGATTTTCTTTTCAATCAACAGTATTTGATTGGAACAGTTTTTTACCATATTTGAGATGAAATAGAATAAAATAAAAATAGGTTTATATAATACAATAAAAATATAATAGGAACATAATGATCAGGAAAGTCTATAAAAATTAAAATGCCTAAATGAAAAAACCAGTTGGATTTTCAAACTTACATTTATTTAAACAAATTAACATTGACCTCAATATTAAGGGTTTTATGTCATACAATTTCACAAAGAATGCATCACTCTGCATAGGATAAATACTCCTACTTCACGTCGCACTGAGTTTGGGATCATAAGAAATGATTAAAATGGAGACGTGATAACAAAAGGCTAGACGAATCAGACTAGAAAAAATGATTGAATGTAGAGTCGTATAAGAAGCGATAACGCAACGAGAAGTCGCTCGTAGCAAATAAATCACATTTGAATACAATCTACTATTCGTAGGTTCTCGCGTTACTTATAGCGCTATTTTTTTTATAGGAATTACGTCAATTGTCACTCGGCCGATCAATCGTTCGATCACACGGACGAAACTGCTAATTCAACACGAAGAATCCTAAATAATCCTCGGCAAACGAATTACATGGGCTTAAACTTTATTAAGATTACTTCGCATATGTGGGAGCTTGTTAACTATCTTGGCTTTTTAAAATTTTTCTTTAATGCTAATGGCAGCACGGATACACTGTACGTGCCCCCTGGCTTATCAACAATATTTCAATATCTCCGAAAATTCCATACATCTTACGCTTTAGATAGACTAGAAGCATTTTTCACTTATCAATACGTGAAAGATGCTCTATCTGAGATCATGCTCTAGCTGAAGAATGCTCGATTGCGTCACGCTTGCTAATCTGCAAGCGCTCAATCCTCATCCTTAAAAAAGTCACCAATTACCAAATTCTTTAAAAAATTAAAAAATATATCTCAAAAGTACTTCAGAGCATCTCCCTTTCATTCGTTCAAACCTGGCTTCACTCTCGACTTTCACCGTGAGCAGAATGAACAATGTGAGCTTCTATAATTACAAATGAATCCATTGCGACTTTTAAATCTCACTTTAATCTGTAATTATTCTTATTAATTACTTTACTTTGTTTTCACTTTAATTTGTAATTACTATAATCTTTCGTGTAGATAATCTGTAATTACTTCAATCTGTATTTTAGTCTGCAATTACTTTGATCGATAATGATTTTAATCTGCAATTAATTTAGTCGATAATGACTTTAATGTGCAATCAGTTTAATCTGCAATGGCTAATCTGCAATGATTTTAATCAGCAATGATTTTAGTCTGCAACGATTTTAATCTGCAATGATTTTAGTCTGCAACGATTTTAATCTGCAATGATTCTAATCTGCAATGATTTTAATCTGCAACGATTTTAATCTGCAATAATTTTAATCCGCAATGACTTTAATTTGCAATGTAATGAATGTAATCTTTAATGTAATGAATATAATTTATAATGCTTAATCCGAATTTCGTTACCGGAGATTTTAATAACATTGGAGATCAATTATCAAGCACTGGTTTTCATGTTTATTTACAAAATTTACTGTTTTCAAAATCACTCGTCAATTGGATCCAAATTAAACTCTGGTGCGCTTGATAATTGTCAATTATGTAACAAGTGACAAAAATATCTGGTTTACTATCAGGACAGTCGAGGTTTCGGCACACAGTTTTTTCAGTTTCGTTAGAATAATTAAATCCAAATTTTTCTCATGTAGAAATTTGCTTCGAATGGAATTTTCATGGCAATTTTGATTTATCATGAAATTAGTCAATTCTGCACGTCATAAATCGAGAATTTGAATTATTCTAACAAAACATTTATCTGAGTAGGTAATCGCAGCTAATCGCGATCTAATGGAGATTATTTTCAACCAGAAAGTGACAAATGGCGATAGAAAATTATTTCATTGCAAATAACAGGACGAAGCTTGTAATTGAAACAAATCAATTGAAAGGGAATAGAATAAATGAATTTAACAATGGAATTGGAGAAACGAATTGAACAATCGAATTGGAGAAATGAATTAAACGAATTAATTGACAAAATGAATTGAATACTGGAATTGAACAATGGAGTTGAATTAAGTAATTGAAAGAAAGTAATCGAAACAAAGGGGTTGAAATAAAGGAATTGAAACAAAGGGACTAAAATAAAGGAATTGAAACAAAGGGATTAAAATAAAGGAATTGAAATAAAGGAATTGAA
Organism: Ganaspis sp. Gsp50; assembly: GCA_011057455.1. NCBI lineage: Eukaryota > Metazoa > Arthropoda > Insecta > Hymenoptera > Figitidae > Ganaspis > Ganaspis sp. Gsp50. The sequence goes on along the minus strand of WNHD01006886.1, from coordinate 6,828 downwards.
ACAAAGGGATTAAAATAAAGGAATTGAAATAAAGGAATTGAAACAAAGGGATTAAAACAAAGAAATTGAAACAAACAAAGGAATTGAAACAAATGGAAACAAAGGAATTGAAACAAATGGAAACAAAGGAATTGAAACAAATGGAAACAAAGGAATTGAAACGAATGGAAACAACCGAATTGAAACAAATGGAAACAACCGAATTGAAACAATTATCAATTGAAAGAAAAGTGAAACAATTGATATGCGTTTTGTCTTATCGAGTAATCGCTCTAGAAATGCAAATCAATGTTTTGGAATAAAGAATCAAAAACGATTGTTGAATATCTGAAACCGCAGAAAGTTCGTTCATCCTGGAATTTGCAATTTCTTAACTATAATTGCTATAATTACAGATGTTACAATAAACCAGGTGTTAATGTAGAAAACACGAGATTTGGCGAATCGAGGAAAAAAGTTCCCCAAAGGATTCGCTCATGTGGCATTTATTATCTACAAAGGAAGGTGGTCTCGACCAGGACATTTGTCAATTATTTATCCAAAGTAAATAGTTATCTTTATCCTTTTTATTCCTAAATTTTTCAAGTGTTTCTAGCTTTCGTTCCATTTTTTGTTTAAATCAACTTTATAAATAACAAATAACAAGAAAATTACAAGAAAATAACAAACAATAATAAGAATATAACGAAAAATAACAAGAACAACAAAATAGCAAGAAAGTAACAAGAAAATAACAAAAAAATAACAAGAAAATAACAAGAAAGTAATAAATAACAAATAAATAATAAATAACAAGTAAATAATAAATAACAAGTAAATAATAAATAACATGTAAATAATAAATAACAAGTAAATGATAAATAACAAGTAAATAATAAATAACAAGTAAATGATAAATAACAAGCAAATGATAAATAACAAGCAAATGATAAATAACAAGCAAATGATAAATAACAAGAAAATAACAAAAACGAAATGAATAACAAATAATAAATAACATCTAAAAAAAAATTACTAAATGAAAAAAATCAACTAGTCACTCCTGTTTGTTTCGTTTGACAAAGAACACTTTCCTTCGTTTTGTGTTTTAGAAAATAACGACTATATTCCGCTGGAAATCGAAAACAGTCAGCTGGACGTGGTCCGGCAGTGTTTCGACCGTGTGGTAGACGTCCTAAGGTTAATGATTTTACCTATTATAATACATTGTCCAGGCAGCGTAGAAATCATTTCAGAAATCAGTTATTCTCTTATACGGAAACAGCACAACTATACACTTGATTAAGATTATTTTCTATTCAAAGAATAACATACGCTAAAGAGTTTTTCCTCAAAAACAAACCTCAAGAGTTTATTATCAAGTTTGATAATAAAAACGAAATTGAGATGCTTACTGAACTGCCTGGCTGGAATCTAGAATAATCGCAAAAAAAAGAGAAACGATTCCATGTCAACAAGTATCACGATATCGGTTTATTGAACAAAACTACTTGAGAGCCCTTTTGAATGGATTTTTCAAAATGCACTCATTTAACAGAACCATTTTGAATGAATCTTTCAAGATGGATCGAATGAAGTTAAAAACCTAAAGTACTGACTCACACGATGATTGGATCTCTATGTAAATAGTCAGAGCTGCTACGTACAAGAATCGGTTTACCCTTGGTACCTCCGCTTCTTAGTAGCTAATCACATTTTATTCTACTTTATATTGCACACGCCGGCACAGGGCCACTGCCCTGCGATTCGGGCATTAGTGGCCCGTCGAATAAATTATACACGTGTCCTTGTTGAAAAGAATGATTTCCAAAATTGTGTCTTGATTTTTGTTTTTGTTTAATGTTTGCTCTTTTTAGGTTAGGAGCAAAGTACTCAAAATGACACTGTTTTGGACATCGAATTTTTCAACTGGCTCATCTTAACCTTCAACAAAAGATAGGAATGAACCCTGAAAAGAATCCAAAAACGGATTCTTAATTCTTTGAATATTTCTTCAAAAAACGGATTCTTAATTCTTTGAATATTTCTTCAAAGATAGGCT
>WNHD01006882.1:0-10034 GCA_011057455.1 Ganaspis sp. Gsp50 | reverse complement strand
CTGTTTACTATCCCTACAGTTTTTCGTAAATCTTTACCAATTTTTAATACCAAACCCGAATGTTTCCACTTTCTAAAAGAAATTATCAAAATTTCCATTTAGATTTATGACATATTGTAACTATATTTTTTTCAGTGTAATATTTAAAAACTTAAAGAACGTTAGATAATTTCTTGCAGTTAATTTAAAAAAATATAATTGATTTTCTTTCATTCAATGCATTTTCCATGATTTCTAGGAGAAAAATAGAAAAATTTTCATAATATTTTGTGTGTGTGTTAAAAGAATGAATCTTTTAATATTTTGTAATAATTTGAATTAGTTTCAAAAAAATGAATGTTTTTTTAATTAAAGAACTTACAATTAGACTACTTATTACAAAAATAATTTTCTATGGAATTTGAGTTGCTCGGGTTCTTTGTTTTTGATGTTGGAACCATTTTAGGTATTTTGAAGTAATTTTAAATATTTTGAATTTTTTTTAGTAGTCTGTGGTATTTTAAGTGGGTACTTTTTAAATATTTTTTTTTTTTTTTAAAAAAAAACTATAATATTTTTTAAATGTTTTTATACTTAATTTAATACTTAAAATAGTAAAAAATAAAATAAATAAAGTTTTTAAAATTTTTTAAATACTTTGCAATATATTGAAGTTTTTTTTAGAATCATTTAGAGTATATTTAAATATTATGGATAACTTTTAATATTTTTAAATCTTTTGGAGTGTTATTTTAAATACATTCTGGAGAATGCGTTTATTCCTTTAATTTCAGAATTTTAAACATTTATAAGTATCTTGAAATATATTTTGAAGTATTTTAAGGTTGTTTCAAGTGTTTAAAATATTTTGAAGTATTAAAAGGTATTTGGAAATATTTTAAGATGGTTGTAGGTATTTGTAAAAGTTTTGAAGTATTTGATGGAATCTAAAGTATTTTAAAGTATTTTTTTAGCATTTTCAGTTATTTTCAAGCATTAAATTTTGACAGTTCTACCCTAAAGTATTCTATCATTTCTAAAATTAAAAATCCTTTTTTAAAGCAACTAAAATTTGCCTTAAATTAAATATCGAAAATTGTCAAATCAAAAGTCGTGTTTTGACACTATTGAGATAGTAAACTACAAACAATAGAGTGTTGTCCTATAGTCAACATTGAAAATATATCATATTTTACACTCTTCAGAGTAATTTTGATTATCCTTTTTTCTTCATGCATTTTCCTTATGTAATACATTAAAAATAAAAAATTTGATTAAAATCAATAATGAGCTTTTTAGAACCTATTATTATTATTATTATTATTATTATTATTATTATTATTATTATTAGAAATTATCCGTAAAATTAAGTTCTACGGTCCGGGAAATACGGGAATTTGTCGGGAATCTGAAAATTCCGGTTTGCTGAACGCCATGTACGGTGCCATTTTGTGATCATTGAATTCGGCAATGATCAGTGAAGTACCGTCGGCTGCTCGGGGCGGGATATACTGATTGGCGCCACGCCCAAAAGTAAACTGGACCGACCAATCAGACGCGAAATGTCATTTACTTCACGGACTGAGCCAATCAGACGCGAGATGTCATTTACTTTACGGACTGAGCCAATCAGATTGCGAGAAGTCATTTACTTCACGGCCTACGCCTCGAAGTGGGATAGTGAAAGTTCTCAAACAGTCCGTAAATTGCTACTCCTACAGCAAATAAAGGGATCACAGTACCTATTATTTTTGAAAAAGGTGAATAGATGCAACTTTTTAGAAATAGGGGACAAAAAGGGTACAAAAAAAAAACTTTATAAATAAAACATATAATTGACGATTTACTGGAACTTCTTTCAAAATTGTATTAAAATGTTTTTAAAATAATTGAAAATATTATTAAAATTTATTTTGCAAAGTTTTTAAAGTTCCAATTTTACAATTCTTAGATTAAAAATGTTTTGATATTTGTTTTCAAATAATTATTTAGTACAATTACAATTTTTATTTGGTAACAATCACCAATATGAGATTATTTTTAAATGAAATGTTTTTCCATATATTCTAGACACATTTCTACAATTTTGAAATTTATTTTCGGATATTTTAAATTTAATAAAAATCAACTAACAGCATTATTGTAAAACTGAAAATTACAATTTACTAAGTTAAATGAAAAATTAAAAAATGTTGAAATAATTTTAATTTTTCAACAAATTTTAGAAAAAAAATTTTCTTCAAAAATACTCATTTTTTTATGTTCTCAAATCAAATATATTTGATAGATTTTGTTTTGTTTTGTTTGTTTTTCTTTAGTTTAAGTTGATTTCAGTAAATGTTTACTTATCTTCTGCATACTTTTTATTTTTCAAATTCTTATCTTAAAATATTTTTGGATTTTTGTTTTATGGTTTTTTTTATATATAAACGTTTAATTTTCATAACTGAAAAAAGGGGAAATAGGGGACAAATCCTCAAAATAAGGGGAAATAGGGACAATTTCTCAAAATAAAAAAAAATTTATAATTTTTTTTGTCGTTGGTGGACAAATAGTGGAATATTAAAATAAAATCCTACCGAATAGATGAAGTACGATTTATAAAACAAAGCAAAACAATAAACTAATAAAGAAAAATTGAAAAATTAAACGTTGTCAAATCAAATCTAATTAATTAAAATTTAAATAAAGATTTGTTTAAAATAATTATTCATAAATTATACCGTTGAAAATTTTGTGTTAAATTTAACATAAATTACATGTCACAAATGGTCCACTCAGATTTTTGTGTTCATTTAATACAAAGCACTTGTGTTAAATTGGAATCTTCAGTGGCACATTGGCACAATTATGTAAACAAGAAACAAGGAAAACACAAAATGTCTGACAAAGACCGTTTTTAACACAGTTACACAAAGTTTGGTTAAACCTTTGGTTAAATTTTTAACAATTAAAATGTGTTTATTGCTAATGCAGTGTAAATAACCATCATGATAAACAATTAAATTGAAATAAGAAAAAGTAACAAATGAAGTCTAATGTTGTTGTCTAATTTAATATTTTGTAAATTATCAGTGCAATAACTTAAATTTAAAAAAAAAGAAAAATAACGCTAGTTGTTTAATAAAAATATTTCACTTACCAGAGTCAAGTCGTTTGCGACAAATTGGCAGTATCTATTTTCCACGCAGAAACATCCTTCCACCCCCTTTAGCATTTTGTTGCCTCAACTCTTTAACTAATGAAGTAGCTTGCGCATCACAAAATAATGCCCACCATGATGGCAAATTAACTTCAAACCCGAAAAAGTTCGCTTTGAACCTTTTACCCGGCGCATCAATTTTTTGCCACGGGTCAATTACCCAACACAACTCGTCCACAGCCCTCTGAAATAATGCGTCCGGAATGTTGGCCAGAGCTTTTTCAATTCGCTCTTTTAACAATAAGCTCTCAGTTGGCATTTCTGACGTACTTTCTGTAAGATCAATTAGAGGTGGTACATCAGTAACCATCTCTAATCCTTCAGGAACTTCTTCAAGCTCAAATACTTTCTCCGTAAAGTTTTCCTCAAAATCCATTCCGTTATCCACTAAAAGCACGTCCTCAACTCCCTGCAAAATTCTTTCGGTTTCAGAAGCACTCAAAAAACTTATTGATTCCATTTCTAGTTATTTTTATTTTACTTTTTTTTATTTATTGAAAGAAAGAAGTTTGATTCTGTTCTCTATGGATTGAGCAGAACAACTGAAGAAGATGGCACACTATAAATCTCAGAAACCTCCCCTAAAATTGGAAAATTTACCCCACTCTTTAAAATTTGATTTTAAACTGCTGACCCTTTGAAATCGACAAAATTCCAATTTTCCTTCCTTGCCGATATATATATATATATAAACATCTGTAAACACAGTAAATACTGGAAACGGAACAAAGCATTAGCCCAATATTAGTAAATTCGGATTGTAGCGACACCTTGGGAAACTCTTCACACCCTATCGTAACCTTGAGTAATTTGCCGATCTCCTTTCTTTTAAATTATATTCAGGATTATTAAACTACTAGAAAGATACAGTTTTATTACTTACCTTTTTTTTAAAAGGAAAACTATCAGCTGCTCAAACAAAATGTTCCGTTTTGCAATATGTTCAGTTTTTGAAAACCCTAAGTTTAGAATTTTACTTTGACATACCGACATTTTTCGAAAAGATCTTTAAATAGCAAAATATTCATTTATTATTTGCCATTCAATTCTTCTATTATTAATTTTTGTACTAATCATTCAAAATTTTACCATGTGTGTTATATGTGTGTCATGTGTGTGCTATATGTGTATTGTATGTGTGCCAAACATAACCTTCAAATCAATGTTTATTGAACAAAATATTCAATTCAATTATTCAATTATTCAAATTATATGCTAATCATTCAAAATTTTACCATGTGTGTCATATGTGTGTCATATGTGTGCTATATGTGTGTTGTATGTGTGTCAAATATAACCTTCAAATCAATGTTTATCGAACAAAATATTCAATTCAATTATTCAATTATTCAAATTATATATTAATTGTTCAAAATTTTACCATGTGTGTTATATGTGTGTTGTATGTGTATTGTATGTGTCTCAAATATAACCTTTAAATCAATGTTTATCGAACAAAATATTCAATTCAATTACTCAATTATTCAAAATATATGTTAATTGTTCAAAATTTTACCATGTGTGTTATATGTGTGTTATATGTGTGTTATATGTGTGTTGTATGTGTGTCAAATATAAACTTCAAATTAATGATTATTAAACAAAAATATTCAATTAATATAAAATTCAATTATTCAATTCAAGTGTAAATTATTCAAGATTTTACAATGTGTGTTTAATTATAACCTGTAAATCAATGTTTAATGAACAAAATATATTGAATTAATATCAAAATTCAATTATTCAATTATTCAATTTATGTGTGCAAAACTATATGCTATGTATGAGCGTTCTATTGTATGTATTCAGTGAACGAAACTTTTGCTTAATGGCTAATTATATCTTATATATGTGTATAATATCCTAATATATCTTTTACACGTGGAAAGTGTCAAAAAATTAAATCTATGAAAAACCAATCTAAAACAATGAGTCATGTCAAATCAAGTAAAAATTAAGAAATTTTTTACGAATATGAAACTAATCTATGAGAATTGAGAAAATATAAATCTAAGTCAATTAAATCTAAGAAAGCTAATTCGAGTAATCAAAACTATGAATACTATGATTATACCAGTAGTAGAAAAATTAGAATTAAATCGAATACAAATCTTCGCTTATGTATTCGATTTATAAGGAGGAACGAGCGTATATAATATCGTGGTCAAGTGTAAAGTTTAATATAATTATAACTACATATTTATCTGCTGTAAGCGTGGTATTTCCCTCAAAAAATTTTTTTTTAAGTATATTTTGTCTTTCAAGATTAATCATGTTTCGTAAATAAGGAAATTCTTCCCTTATGTTCCGAAAACTGTAAGGAGGGAGATGTCACGTCCTTGGGACTTGTCTAAATTATATTATCTTAAAAGTATATTCCATTGATCTGCTACACTATTAACACGTGTAGCATCATCTGTCATGTTATTGATTTGTATAAACCGAAGTGTGGTTTTTAACGCGGGCGTTTACCTGTGATTCATAATTGACCCTTCATCTTCAAATAATTGGGATGCTTCCCTAATCGAGGGTCAAGAAGTCACCCTTCATTTCCACGAGTATAAAAGGACAGATGAGCCGGAAGGATATTCAGTCTTGTGCAAACCATCAAAGTCAGAATCTAAGTCTTGTGCCCTGTCTAGAGCTGATCATTGATACTAATTTCTAATCTAAACACTAAACGTCAAGTCAGAATCTCAGTTTCTCCAGTTCCAAGTCTTTTGTGAAGGCCCTTTCAACGCAAATCGAACTTGTTGTAATAAACGCCAAGACTCCGGATTTGGTGGCAGCAGACCCGAAAACCTTCGGAGAGACGATTTGTACAGTTTACTCAAGGGATTATCACATCTTGTTACAACACTAGCCAAAATTTAGCCATTCTGGTCGAACTGCACTTTCGAGTGAGATCAGAATAAGCTGCTCAAAGACCTGCACAATTATACTCTGAGGGTTTCTCTCGCATGAAAAACCACGTTCATTTGTACATCAATAAACAGTGCTTTTACCAATAAAATCAGTTTCCTTTCTGCCTGTCCCCTTAGCGCTAAAGTTTATTTTTTAGTAGATAAAACAGGTAGTAAATATATAAATTAATGTGATGATTGTTCTTACACGTCTCTTCTGGACGTAACATATAATTAAATACACTATTTCAAAACTATTTTTTTAAAAAAAAATAAATAAATAAATGAATAAATAAATAAAAAACCAACTTTTTGTTTTTAGCATAAAAGATTTATCCCGAGAAAATACAATAAATATAAACTAAAAATATTGATAAATATCATTCAAAGTCCGAACTGGAGATGGACAAATCCGGAAAGGTGGTATACCGTGGAAGTACCAGTTTCCGTCCTCTTTAATTTTGATTATAACTTTCGTAATTAATTTATTTGATTCAACGTTTTTACGTAAACCAACTTAAATAATTCTAACATAACGATAATACAATAATTTAATAAGTTAATTTGTATTATAATAAGGGAAATTTGTAAAAGTGGACGGAAACTGGGACTTCCACGGTAAGGATCTTTCACCTGAAATCAGAAAATCAACATATAAAAATTACAAAAGGGAAAAAAACCAACAATCAATTTACCTTAACAAATTCTTCCTCTTGAATTTGATATATTTGTCCATTCACAATGAATGGACTTTTCCAATCACCGTACTCTAACATGGACTCAACCCTCTCCTTAAAATAATCAGTTGTAATAATGAAAACCCGTCTGAAAGGACCAGGGATATTTTATTTTCCTACCATTTACAAGAAAGGACTTCCTCCGTATTCTCGTACTATTTTCAGGAGAAACACATTGCCTCCCTAAAAGACCAATCTGTAAAACAAATTTATTATTACAAAATATTCAAAATTTTTATTTATTAAAAACAAAAAAAGAGATAATAAAATTTTTTTACCTCCAGAACCTCATTACTCGAGGAATGTTAGAAAATTGTCGAAAATAAAAATTATGTATACATATATTTATGTAATATCAAACTGCGAAAATGAAAAATAAAAATTCGCAAAAATAAAAAATATATGTAATTTGCAAAAATGAAAAATAAATATGAAAATTGCAAAAAGAAATTATGTAATATCAAACTTGCAAAAATAAATGTATGTACTTGCGAAAATAGAAAAAATGATGCTTCATGCTTTCCAAACAATAAATGAATGTTATTTGTGAAAATTCTGAAAATTGTTTAAATAAAATAATATGCAAAATTCTTAGAATAAAATGAATGTGAGTAAAAGTTTTGAAACACGCCGTAAGTTCTGTAATTAACAAAAATAGCGCATTTTGTATGTTTTGTAATATATTGCAACGTTGTAACTCTTCATTAGAATAGGCATAAAATTATCTTAGCGGTTAACAATAATTGGCACCCTATATTACAATCATCCATACCACAAGAATACTTTACAAACTCATTTTCATACGAATTCCCATTATCAGAATTATTACAAAATTCCAAAATACAAATTTTTACATTTAAGGATAAACTATTTTTTGCTTTAATATTTTTTCACCACGATTCAATCTTTATTAATTAAACCCCATACCTATGTTATACACCTTCAACTCATATATCTTAACAACATTTATTCAAACTACAAAACCTTATTTAGCAATCTCAGAAGATAATCCAACACATTTTCAACTGGATCAACAAGAAATAATCTCATGTCACTCAACTTCATTTGGAAAACTTTATGATTTATGATTATAGGAATGTTTATTCTCCATAAAAATATCTACTAATGATGCATGGACTCCTTTAAAAAATTACCAAGGATGGCTTTATTCAGTATTTTTTTCCACTGTAATTCAACTAAATTGTCTTAAAAGAAACACAACCTTAATTACCATACAAAACACGGGTGTTCTTAAAATTAACCCGGAATGTTTAATCAAGACAAATAAAATTATATTTCCAAACATAACAAAGACAAATCAACAACACTCAAAACTCATTATTAAACAAGAAAACTTGAATCTTTTTACAGAAACATTCAAAACCTTTTCCGAAATAATTAACAATACCGATACGAGTCAAGAATATTTTCTCAAAGATATTTACAAAAAAAAAATCATTTCCATATCCGAATTTAAAGAAAAATTGAACATCGTAAATAAAATTCAACAACAACACAGAATTAATAATATAACTGTTAAAGAATTTGAAAATTTTGTACTATATTCTTTAACAATTTTATTTACCATAACAATAATCATATCCATCATAATAACAATCATGATTATAATATATATTTTAATCAGGAAAAATTATTGGTCAATCAAAAAACTTAACAACAAGTTAAAAACTCACCAAACTTTAGGTAAAAAAAGAAAAGAGGACCCCCTTCAAATTTTTTCACCAAACTCTAAACGAAGACATGTACCCCTGAAGACATTTGTATAAAGATTGCCCTCTTTTTCTTCTCTCTTCTCTATCTAACAACCTGAAAAACAAGATAAGCAAAAACGAAATAAAATATTGCTTCTTTTCTATTTACTTCTATAATCTAAAATTCAATCAAATACAAATGTAATTTTTTTTTCTTACCTCTTTTAACCACTAGGCTACCGGATAACTTATATTTGGGCTTAATTGCTGGATTTGCCAAACGCCTGCAGCATACAGGTTAATTCACAATTGACTACCCGATAACATACGATCTGGAAAACAAAGGTCAATTTCGAATCTCCTCCATTCCCTTTTCTGATAATTTCCCTAATTTTCCGAGCTCTATTCTCGAGTCCTTTCTTTGATAAAAATGACCACGATTTCGGAAAGCGGACATAGAGATCAACAACTTTAAAGCGTCTTCTGTTTTCAATTTCTACTTATAAAAAATTTTTTTTTGAATTATAACAAAGTTATTTTATGCCCCAGTCACTTCTTATTACATTCATACAATCATACCACTCACCAATTGAATATTTCCATTTTCATAAAAAAAACCACTTATCAGAGAGTATATAAATGGAATCAGTGTCTTTTACAACTTGTTCTTTTATATATTCACGGATGGAGTCCTGCTGCCCCACAGGCAAGCTAGTCCACCATCCTAAACCATATAAGTTTTTCCATTTACTTCCGCAATATGGAAAGTATTCTATCTCTCAACAGTTTTCCAAACTTCAGAGTTCCATTCGGAAATTTCGAAGCGTCTCAGTTCCTTTGGAACACATAATGTATTAACACTGGCATCCTTAGATGCATCCTCTTCAACCTCCGCACTATCCTCACATAGTCTCTCACTCAAATTTTTTCCGTTTTGTCTATAGTAGAACCCCGTAATTCATTTATTAACTCAGTATAACTTTCTGATTTTAGATCAAAATCATCACTGAAAATCGAATTATACGTTTCAATATAATCATAAGTCGCGACAAACTCATCCAAAAATCTATCGAATTCTGACATGATTTCTTTTTCTTATTTTGCTTGATTTACTTTGGACAATCTTGACAAGACGACTATTTCTGAAATGCACCCTTTTCTTCCGAAGACACAAATACCAAACATAGCAATGACACTCTGCCGCGCCACTGCTCCCTACTCAGTCTGCACGTTTTATCTTTTCTTTATTTTTTAAAATAGATCTCATCATAACATTCTATTACTTGTAAAAATATAAATAAATGCATATGTATACATATATTTAGAAACAAAAAGTCATGTACTAGTAACTTAATGTATTTACTGTGAATATTCTGATAACATAAATTTTTTTTATATATACATTGTGACGTTGTTTTTGAATTAAACACGTCACAAAAGTAGTTCCCTCACGGTGGCCCCGAAAAACTACTTTAGAATCACGAATTTCGCGTAATTGATT
>WNHD01006880.1:0-15580 GCA_011057455.1 Ganaspis sp. Gsp50 | reverse complement strand
TGAGTAGATTAAAATGTAAATAATTGAAGTTTGGATAATATTTTGTAAGGGAAGAAATAATGAATTGCAAAGAATTTGAATTAAACTCAAGAGCTAAATTTGTTTAAAAAAGCTAATTATTTTACTGTTTCAAGTCTAGATTTGAAGGTAATTTTTTTAAAGAATAGCAATTTCGTATACAAATGAAAATATTCTTTGATTTAAATTCAATTTAAGTAATTTAATAATTTCCAACATAATGCTAGCGCGCCGTAGCGCGCGTATAATTTATTGGTAATATAATAAATAAATATAAAATATAACATAATAACATAATATAATAAATATAAAATAATAAATAAATATAACATAATTTAATAAATATAAAATAATAAATAAGTATAACATAATATAATAAATAAATATAACATAATATAATAAATAAATATAATAATATAATACAAATATAAAATATAATAATGAAGACTAAATAATCATCAAGAAGATGAAAACAATAGTGACTAGAATGACAAATGGTAATTAAAGTAATAAAAAAAAGTCATGTCACTGCAGAATGAAAGTTTTAATAGTCTCCGAAAGACGAATAAATGAACATAAAAACGAACGAATAAAATACGCAAAAAGCAACTGAAATCCATAAGTTAATTAAGTAAAATATCCAAGGCAATTAAATAAAATGTACAACGAAATGCAAAGCGCAATGCAGAACAAAAAAAAGAATGTATAACGAATAAAATTAAGTGAAACGCATATCGAAACAAATTAAACAAAAAGTATAACGAAATAAACGAAACGAACAAAATTGAAGATAACACTTAAACAATAAATAAACACAAGAATAATAAATATGAAAACAATTGAGTACTTATTAAAGTTTGATAAAGAAATAATCGTGGTAATGAGTATAATGAAAGCCAAAGTGACACAACTTGTTATCTGACAAGGTTATTACAGCAATTACCATAATTATAGCTGATAATATATAGAATTAAAATATGCAAACACACCTTTTTCGTCTCCAACAGCATTTTGCTTGAGTGCATCAGGCACGACAATTCCGCTATCCGTTACTCCATAGGAAATGCACACCTCGTTCGGATCGGGAACTTTTGCACCACCAATGACATTTGACTGATTGACCGATGTGTGGTCCAGATAGTCCATACATGTCCATCTTCCACGCTTAAAAGGTTCAGTGCTCTCGATTTTGACTACTTTGAACCGCTCGTTCCTGCCGTGAGAGTGAACCTCACGCAGTTCGGGGTCCTGCTTTGCTCCCGCGGAAATCAGGTTGATGATGTTGTTATCAGTGACAGAAGCAATGTCCAGGTTATTGATATTGTTCTCGTTGACAGAATTATTGACAATGCTCCCTTCAGACGGTACTATTGCAAGACCGTATTGGGAGCTTGTTGGGATCACCGGCGCCGTGCCGAGGGCAACGTTACTTGTATTGAAAAAGACGTCTTCCTTTGAAAAGGTGTCTTCTGAGTAGCTCGGTGTTTCAAGGTCGGTGATCCGTGAATGCTCCACGGAATTGTCCTCAGTGTGCGACTCATCCAAGTCGTCGTTTGAATCCTCTCCAGCATCGTTGCTCATGCGGCAAGCAACTGTGACGCTCGTGATTTGGAAAGAGGAAGTCTTTTTGCGGCACTGATTATTATTCGGAGTTGAATTACTCTGTACAGCTAGATTAGCTGGAGGAAGTATTTTGTCCGGATCAGACAATCGTATCGTTTCAGACGTAGTTCGATGCACTGGAGTTACAATTTTTCGATTTCCTAGAACATTCATTATTCTATTAGCAACATTCCATTTTATCAATTAACAGTAAGATGTAAACAGATTTCATCATTTTTATCAACCTATCAATTTTCCATTCACGTCATTTTTTTCTTAAAATAAATAATTGTAATTTATTTAATCGTCCCTTCACGTATAAAAACAAAAGAATCCATGAGACATTACCAAATTAATTCTCAAAAGAAATTAAAAACCAATTTATAATAAAATCGATAAAAAGAACAATGTCCTGATAAATGAAATATAGAGCATTATTTATTACCACTTTTTTTATGAAATCTAATATTTGTCAAATAACATGTATGTAATAAATTACAATTATTATTATTATTGTTATTATTGTTATTATTATTGTTATTATTATTATTATTATTATTATTACTAATATTATTATTAATATTATTAATATTATTATTATTATTATTATTATCGTAAAATGCATAATGTAAAATATTACTTTTTATTGTAATATGAGAAATATTCACTTTTATCAAGTATGGCTTTTATTTTCTTTTTAAATATTCAGATTTTGGCAAAAATCAAATTCTATTTTTGCAATCAATTGTATTGAGAGCAGAGCCGCAAATAATATAGGATTATTTCGAAATATATAAACATAAAACAAATGCGAATAGCGTCAATCATGATACGTAGTTGTGATATGCGAGATATAGATATGATCCTAAATTTAACTCTTCAGCTGAATTACCTTAATCTTCTTTTAGTCTTAATTAACGCAATTAATGAACTTGGTTTTTATCTTAACATAAAAATGCTATTATGTTATTAACAAAAATGTTATTTCTACAATCGTAACAAACTTTGTTCAAATTTCGCTCGTATAAACTGTATAAATAATAATAATAATAATAATAATAATAATAATAATAAAAATAATAATAAAAATAATAATAATAATAATAACAACAATAATAATAATAACAACAATAATAATAGTAACAACAATAAATAAAAACAATAACATTAATAATTATATGTGACATAATTATTAATGTTATTGTTTTTATTTATTGTTAATTTATTAATTATTAATTTATTATTATTATTTATTAATCTATTGTTTTGAATAAAGTCTATTTATTATTTCGAGTTTGTAAATATAAATAAGAATATTATAATTAATGCATATAAAAGTAAATGAGTTATTTTTTATTCCAGGAATCAGAATTTTTATATGTAATATGAAAAATGTCCAATGTTAAGGAACATGGATTAAGGAACATCAACTTTTTGTAGCAAATCTGTCTCTTTATAATGATTCTCGATATTATAATATATTCTAAAATTAATAAAATAAAATTCACTGGAAAATGAAATATAAAAAAAATTAATATTAAAAAAATTACAATTAAAATATCATTTATATAAAGATGTAGAATAAAAAAAAATTAATATTAAAAAAATTACAATTAAAATATCATTTATATAAAAATGTAGAATAAAAAAAAAACAACGTTTTTTTTTGATCAACGATTTGAATTAAAAATATTTTTCTGTTTATTTTTTTCTTTGCAATTTTTATTTTAAAGAGTCTTTTAAAATATATTTTATATAACAAATTTTATTAAACAAATTTTATTTAAACAATTTTTTAAAAAAATGTTTATAATATTCTGCTTGAGGACGTTAATTTTTTTCTAAGTCGTTGATAAAAACGTTGTGAACTTCAACAAAGTTTGAAGAAAGGGACCTTAGAAGCATTTGAAAATAGGTTATGTTTGTTGACAGTTTTAACTTAATTAAAGCTTCTCTTTTAATTATTTGCGTACGAAAACAGTTCTTCTTAATAGTGTATATAATAAACATTCAAGAAAACCTTTTTTTGGTTGCAAATAATTAAAAAAAAAGCAATTATCAAGTTAAAAGTACCATTAAACATAACCTATTTTCAAATGCTTCTAAGGCAACTTTCTTCAGATCGTGTCACATATTAATAATAATAATTATTATTATTATGATAACAATAATAATAACAAAAACATTAACATTAACATTAACAATAACAATAGTAATAATAATAATAATAATAATAACAGAATTCCCTCTATGAGGAAGCAATAATAGTAATAATAATAACAATATTAATAATAATTATATTATTAATAATAGTACAGAATTATTATTAGTACGTTAATAAATTATTATCATATTCGCAAAACTTTTCTAAAATATGTAATGGAAAAAATACATCTATAATATACTATAAATATACTTTTAGATTTGTAATTGATAATAAACAATAAAAAAAAGTAAAAAATAATTATTTAAACAGAATTAATATTATAAATATAGAATAGAATATTAATATTATAAATATAGAATAAAAAATTAATATTATAAATATGGAATAAAAAATAATTGCAAATTTTGATGAATTGAACAAAACACGAGTGTTTTTGTTTCCAAAAAAATTGGTATAAAAATACGTCAGAACTAGTAATAAACCTTAAAACATTGGAGAAGTTTAATATAAGTAATGCTTCATTTGAATAGAAATTAATTCGAATGGCGCAAAAGAATGTGCAAGGTATAGTTTGGAAATATGACGATGAAGTTCGCAATGTTATTTAATTAAAAAGAAAGAACAAAGTTCATAAACTTTCTCGTATATTTTACATAAAAAAAAGTTTGTTGTTAGAAAAATGTTTGGATTAAAAGAATCTTTGAATGAAGAATCTTTTGTCCTTTAAGATCCTTAAACAGGGTGTCTACTGAAAAACTCTTTGAAATTTCCAAGACATTTCCAGGACTTTTCCAGGACATTTTTAAGACAAATATTTTCAATGACTTCATTTTTCCGCCATTTTTCATATTTTTGTTTGTTATTATATATTTATTTTTTGAAACTTTAATACATATATTGGAATAATTTTTTAAAACTGAATAATAAAATTCATAAATAATAAAATTGAATTTAGTGTTAATTAAAAACAATATAAAATCTTAAAATCACAAAATGTTCTTATTTTTACTCATTTTAGTTTAAATTCAAGGACAGAAATTGAAATTCCAGGACATTTCCAGGACAGTTTTTAAAATTCAAGGAGTTTTCCAGGACGAGTAGATACCCTGTTAAAGGACACAAAATTCTTCGATACAATTTCTGTGATTTAAAAACTCTATCGATTTAGTCTTTAGATTCATTAAAAAAATTCAGAGCTTAATTTTCTGTTCTGAACTTATGAATAATTCTGATTCTTAAGTATGACTAATACCATTCAAAGAATTCTTCAATAAAATTACTTATGGATATCCTGTAAAGTCCTTCTTTCGAATTCTAAATGGATTCAAATTGCCGTTAGTTATCCAAATCAGTTGCTCAAATCGATAAACTTATAAAGTTAAAAATTCAGATGCAATTTAATCAGCGAATATTTATTTTTTATTTTATTTTCGCAATTATGTTGTGCCTGAAAAACCTTTAGTTTACAAAAATATTTTGCAAACATGAACTTACACGACTAATTATTTATTTGACAAATTATTTTACAATTATTTTGAAGTTTTGGAAGATTGTTTTTATTCCATGATTATATTTATATTTTATTATATTCATTAATATTTTATTTACTATACTAGTTTTCGAAAATTATTTTAAGCGTATTATAAAAAGTATCTCTGGTTTTTTAATAACAAAAAAATTGTTGTTAAAACATTTGTCGCGTTAATAATTAATAAATATAGAAAAAATAGAAAGAATAGCTACAAAATCTTATTGAAAAGAATAGAAATTCTGATTTTAAAAAAGTTCACAAAAAGTTAAAGCATCTTATATTTCATAAAAAGGGTTCATACGTTCTTGTCAAAGTTAAGTGCCAGTAATGTATGATAATAAGAATAATACGAATGTCAAGAAAACTACGTAATTTGTAGAGCCAATTTGCCAACTGAGGAATTAAATTTGCTAAAGTGTTGTAGTATTTCATGAATTCAATGCGATAGTAATTCTGTATGTATAAAGAATTGACAATGACCATTTAAGCCAAGATTATCTGTTAAAGCATGAATTGAAACACAACACTATATAACATTTTCCTCTTGACAACTCGACTCCAGTGAGTGCAAGTTTTAACCAATAACATTGCCCCTAATCGTTCTCAGTACATGTAGAATACACTAGAGTAGTAAGTGGAAAACGCTATTAGAGTTTAGCAAGCTTAATTTCAAACTAGGGTTCAATCACCAAGGTCGAGAAAGATTTCGCTGTTGATGACTTAATTTAAGGCCGCTTAATACATCACTTATACGATTTGAATCCAGTTACATATCCAAGCCGATAATAAATTATATTGCCACAAGATAGCACTCATTCTCAGAAATACTTAAAATTACAAAAAGTAATTTGAGAACTTTTATTATTTAATTTTAAAATCTATCCTAATAGATCATATTCTTAGATCTAATCTAAAATCATGTTATTAATGTATCCTAATTTTTATTCTTTCATCTACAATCTATCTTATATTTGTCCAATCTAGGTCGGTTTTACTTTCTTCGTAACAAAAACTTTTCCCCGACGTATTAGACCAGGAAAAAAAGTGTTATGACTCATTTGACACTAAAGAGAAATACCGGAAGATACATCTATTTTGCTAATATAAAAATTATCAAAGCAGATAAATATTTCATGTACGTGAGTTGACTTTAAGTATTAATACAACATAAAACGCAAATGGTTTCTTTGAAAGCAAAGAATTCAAAATCAATTAAAAAGACGTCAAGTTTTTTTAAAAATAAAAAAAAAAGTGAGGTTATGGTTTTACATGTGTGTTTGGAGAAAAGGGAGGATGATGTGTGCAGGAAACCAAGAAATAATCACTAAAGTATGCGTGGGAACAATGCAATAAAAATTGTGGTTATATTTACCATCAGACAGCAGCTTGTGCGGTTTTCTGTGTACACTATCTGCCATTATTAAGAACACTTGGCATTAGCACTGGCATTCCAGGATGTTTCTGGTATCTATCCTGTCGCATATTAAAATCGACATCGCAAATGCCGACGTGCGTCTGACTGTAATCGCTTTTATCAAAGTATCCGGTATGCCAACGCAAATTTCACAAGCGTTGTTCACCGGCAGTCTTCCAGGGTCATTCCAGAACTAAGGATGCTTAATAAAAATGAGAGGATGCTTGAACGTACATAATTTTGATTTTTCAAGGTGTTGACAGTTCACCGTTTAATAAATTTCACGGTGTTGAAGTGATTGCGCTGAAGTACCGTCCGCTACAAAGACGCAAAAATTAAACTCCGTGGACGATAATATTCACCTTTTTTATTTTGCTTTACGATGTGCACGTTCCTTCATACGCTTACAGAACTGAATTTTGCAAAGTTCCGCTGAGCCATCTTCTCCAATCTTCTCTCTATTGCTTTGCAAAGTCTAGCAGCCATTCACTCGCGAAATGACCACGAATTATAAAACTTTTTTATGAATGGCAACAACACCAAACATTTCGAAATACCAAAATTGGACACGTACGAGAGCCAATCAAAATACTTTTTGTGTATGGAAATGTGAGAGCGCCTTTAGGTTCTTCATTACTACTGCGCATCGAATGTCACGCATGTGCCATTATTTTTCAGAAAAATTTGTTTGCAGATACTAAATTACTAATTAGCATTATCACTTGAATTACAAAGATTTGTTATATTTTTTTAAATAACATTTTTACGATTTAAACAAGCGTCAACAATAATATTGGTGAGTAAATTTAAATAATTTTGAATTAGGCGACTCGCAGGGACGTCTTAAGATTTGTCTCTAAGTAACAAGGCGAGTTTGCAAACATTGTAAAATTTACAAGTTTTTCATTAATTAATGTTTTAATTAATTCAGTCTTTAATCAATAGAATAGAAATAATTAATATTACGTATATATTATTAATACTATGCTGTCTTGCTTCTGTTTAAGCGATAATAATGAAAAACTGTAACTTTCATAACATCAGGCACTTTGGAAAATGATACGACTCTGATTATGGCGCTAAACATTGTTTACTATGTACATGACGCATTTCAAATCTGACAGTTAGTTGATGCATTAATTTATGATTTTAACAACGTTTTTTAACAAAAAATGAATCAACACCTAAGGAATCATATTCGTGATGTTTTTGACAAGGTTCAAGTCAGCAAAACATGTCACAAACGAATGGGAGAAAAGCTAAAAAGCTACTACGAAAAGGTATTTACAATGTTTTAGGTTATGTTAGTTTTCAAATTTCTGTTATTTTTTGTATTTTTAACATTTCATATTAGTTGTTCACTTTAATTTAACCAATTTTTTTAGATTATGAAATGTATTTTTAGTTTCAAGGAAGTATAAAACTGTTCGAAGTTGGAATAATTTTGAAGTAACTTCATCTGTTTAAAAATTTTCCTTATTTTGTATTTATTTTATAATTTTAAAGATATTAATTATTTTTTTCATAGATTAAATATGCTGCAAGATTAATCAACAAAATAGAGAACAATTTGCCGTTAATTACTTTCAAAGATAAGATTTTAAAAATAAAATGTTTCATTTTCAGACAAACCTTGATGATTTTACTGAGGAATTTATATCATGTCTGAAGCTTCCTCTATCAATTGCAGAAAAACATCCAGTTGTGGAGAATTCTCTAATATTTGCAGCAAACTTTGCCGTTGATTTTCGCTCAGTTGTTCCGGATGATATGGATGAGAGTGAAAGAGAACAATCGGACCCTTTCCTTCTAAAAATATTCGATTTCATAATGACAGCTCAAACTGCAATTGATCAAGGTGTCAGATATCGATCTTGTTATTTTTTAAATATGATTTTATACGCAATGGGAGAGAATGCTTTTATAGATGACATTTTATGTGACAAAATTATTACCAACATGATGGATCGTGTGCTTGATAAATCTCCTAAAGTCCGAGCACAGGCCGTTCTCGCTCTCCAAAGACTTCAAGATCCAACAATTGATGATTGTCCTGTCATCAAGGTATACATGTTTCATCTTTGTAAAGATCCTAGCAGCGAGGTTCGAAGAGCTATTTTATCATGTATGGCAAAAACGCCTAAAACGTTACATTGCGCTTTAAGAAGAACTCGGGATATCAATGATTTAGTACGAAAAGCAGCATATATGTTTCTCAGTAAAATTTCTGTTAAATCTCTGTCTATAAAACAAAGAGAAGAACTGCTTAATGACGGCCTCAGAGATCAAAGTGATGTTGTGAAAAATTGCGTCAAGAAAGATTTAATTTACGCTTGGTTACGAAACTACAATGGTGATTTTCTCGTATTGTTGAAAGCCTTGGATCCCGGAATAAACATTAAAGGAATGGAAACTGCAGTTTTAACACTCAAGAGTCTTCTCGAGTAAGTTCTCTTCTTTTCTTTTAAAATATTTTCTCTTTCCTTTATTTCGTATATTTGCTTCCTTCAGTGCTATTCCTTCAGTACAGTTTCGAGCTATTTTTATGGTTGTATATTTTATACATTCTTCATATAAATTATTTTATACATTCTTTACAGAAATAATTTTACACATTCTTTATAGAAATAATTTTATACATTCTTTATAGAAATAATTTTATACATTATAGAAATAATTTTAAACATTCTTCATAGAAATAATTTTATACATTCTTTAGAAAAAGAATGAAATGTTCAATGAAATGAAATGATCAATGTTTAAAAAATATTTTATTATTTACAGAACTTCTGAAATCAAGGTTCTGTTGGAACAATTACCAGTAGAAGAGCAGACAAGACTTATACCATTGGACAAAATGAGCTGCGAAAATGTGCTCTTCTGGCGATGTGTAGCCGAACATTTGAAACGGGAAGGTTGCACTGAATATCTAGAAGACGTACTTCCGGAACTTTCACAATTCTGTACATTTATAAGGGACTTTATGACTTTGATAAGTTCGAAACAATTGGAAACATGGGAGCGTACAATGTATCAGTTCATGCTCTGTCAATTCTTTGAAATAGTGAAATTGTACGATTTATCGGATGAATGTGGAAGAGAAAATCTGCGATCGTTGATGGTAGATACGTTGACGCACGAAATTTGCTCAGAAAAAATTGTTCAGTGTATTGTGGAATATTTTGATGAGGTTATTCCAGATGTGGATAGAAGACTTACAGTAATTGCCGAAGTTATAAATGAATTACGAAGACCTTCGAAACAAACTCAAACGCAACAGTTTACTCAATTGACTTCAAGTCAGGCAAACCAAAAGAATGTGTTGGTGAGTTAAAAAAGTCACAAAACAAATTAAGTTCAAATTAGTTTAAATAAATAATAATAATAGTAGTAATAAATAATAGTACCTTGTGTGCTTTGATTCGAATTTTTTACACCTCATACTTTATACTTTTTATATACTTTATACTTTTTTTTATTCTTTATACTTTTTTTATACTTTATACTTTTTTTTATACTTTATACTTTTTTTATACTTCATACTTCTTTTATATTTCATACTTTTTTATACCTCATCATACTTTAGATTTACTTTTTTGTACTTCATATTAAATTTCTTTTTATATTTCGTTCCCAATAAAATTTTTTTGCTTATTGTGATTTCTTTCCAGAAAGCGAAACTGAAAGTGAAATTGTTGGATCTAAAAGAAGAGCAGTATAATGTACTTAAAGAACACAATTATAAGAAAGCTGAGGAGCTAAGTGTTGTAATTGAAAAAGTCACTGCTGAGATTGAAAGTATTACCGAAGAACTTGCTATGCCGATGATAGCAGATGATGTCGGAGAAGAAAAAGAAAAAAACGATTCTACTACTATGACATTATGTCTAGAAATCATGTGCTCCAGTATGCAAAGTGGTTCCATTAAAACTTTGCATCCTACTTTGAGGAGTTTACTAGATCACGTAGTGCTTGAAAATTTGGAAGTACGAATCACTTTATAAATTCCAATCATAAATTTTAGAATTTTAAAAACTTCGAAATATTCAGCTTTTAGCGAAAATCCTTTGTCATTGTTACAGGGACCACAGTTCGTCCCCTTTTTCCCCTTTACCCCTTATTTTTCCCTTTTTTTAAAGAAAATTCCCTAAAATACCTAAGATCAAATATTTTCCACCCTTTTCCCTAAATTTTAATACATTTTTTTTTTATAATTTTTCAACAATAATACTTCAGACTACTTCAAAATACTCCAAATATTTAAAAATATTTAAAAACACTTGAAGCTACTTTAAAATACTTCAGACTACTTCAGAATACTTCAGACTACTTCAAAATACTTCAAATATGATTTAAAACAAAATGTAATAAAATATTTTCAAATACTTCCCAATACTTCAAAATATTTAACAACACTTAAAAAGATATAAAAACACTTCAAAATACTTAAAAATATTTAAATATACTTAAAATTATTTTAAAATACCTCAAAATATTCAAAAAATACTTCAAAATAGTTGTAATTTTTTAAAAATATTATTATTTTAAGTGTTAAATAAAAATAAATTTTAAGTGTTATAAAAATATTTTAAATATATACTTAGAAAATAAGAAAGTACTTTAAAATACTTAAAAATACTTATAAATACTTAAAATGACTTTAAAATATTTCCAAATTCTTTCCAATAATTCAAAATATTTTAAAATACTTGAAAATATCTAAAAATTTAATACTTAAAAGTCTTTAAAATATTTCAAAATACTTGAAACTATTTTAAAATACTTAAAATTACTTCAAAATATTCAAGAATACTTAAATATTTTTAAGCATTTTGAAGTGTTTTTAAATATTTTGAAACATATTAAAGTGTTTTTAAAGATTTTAAAGTATTTGGAATTATTTATAAGTAATTTTAAGTATTTTTAAAATATTTTGAGGTATTGGGAAGTATTTGGAATTATTTATAAGTAATTTGAAGTATTTTTAAAATATTTTGAGGTATTGGAAAGTATTTGGAATTATTTATAAGTAATTTTAAGTATTTTAATATATTTTGATGTATTTTGAAATATTTTGATGTATTTTAAAGTAATTTTAAGTAAATTTAAATATTTTTAAACATTTTTAAGTGTCTTTAAATATTTTGAAGTATATTCAAGTGGTTTTAAAGGTTTTAAAACATTATAGTTTTTCAAAATGTTTAATGTTAAAAGGATTAAAAATACTTCAAGAGTACGTCAAAATATTTAAAATTACTTCAAAATATTTAAAATTACTTCAAAATATTTAATATGGTTTTACTATTTAAAATAATGACCTTTAGTCATTTAAATTCTATAGAAAATTACTTTTACAAAAACCCTAAGAGCATTAATTAAAAAACTTTCATTTTTTCAAAAGTAATTCAAATTCTTACCTGCTCTTACAAAATATTGAAAAATTAATTTTTTTACACACACACACGCGCACACCTACTTTTCTCATGGAGATCATGGGAAACTCATTCATTGAAAGGAAATCAATTTTGTATTTTTAAATTAATAGCAAGAGATTAACTAACGTTTTTAAAATGTTTGAATATTACTATGTTATTCTTCTTTTTCTTCATTTCAAAATCCCCTTATTTTTCATTGAAAATCCCCTTTTGCACATAAAATTGAACGAAAAAACGACTGTGATCCCTGTTATATTTTTTTTTTATTACGTTGTACCTTTTTATTCTTATTCTTTATATCTAGTCTTTATATTTTTTATTCTTTATATTTAGTCTTTATATTTTTTATTCTTTATATTTAGTCTTTATATTTTTTATTCTTTATATCTTTAGTCTTCATATTTTGTATTCTTTATATCTTTAGTCTTTATATCTTTATGCTTTATATCTTTAGTCTTCATACTTTCATTTATATTTTTATTCTTTTATTGTGCCTATTTTTATCCTGTTTTGTCAGTATTAATGAATAAAATTTTATTTTCAGCATCCAGATTTGAACATTCACATGTTAGTTCTCAAAACAATTGCAATTTGTTGTCTTTTGGATGGTGAATTAGCAAAACAATATTTCATTACCTTCTGGTCGCCATTTACTTTCTATCCAGATAATTATAAAATGTTCGTTTGTACTCTAAAAGCAATTTTTGATCTGCTTTTACGTTATGGTTTGGAATTCTTTAATATCGCTCATGCGGAAGATGAATTTGCTACACACGACAGAAGCAGACGCAACAGAACAGTGAGACTCTACACTGAGAGTGAAGAAGTCTCAACAGTTGATATTGAACAATTTGATATTGAAGGAGGCGGTGGAGTAAATTTCATTAAAACAATAACCACTTTTCTAGACCATGAAGTAAGTTTCGTTAAACTCAGACATACCAAATTTACAAACTCTAATCAAATTTATTTCTTCTATTTCTAATCAGAACGAATAATAATCATGAAATATTTATAGTCAAGAAATATTTATAATTGTGAAATATTTACAAACGTAAAATATTTACAATCGTAAAATATTTGCAATCGTGAAATATTTGCAATCGTGAAATATTTAAAATCGTGAAATATTTAAAATCGTAAAATATTTGTAATCGTGAAATATTTACAATCGTAAAATATTTGTAATCGTGAAATATATACAATCGTGGAATTTTCTATAATCATCAAATATTTATAATATATTATTTGTATGAATAAATATATTTATAATATAATATATTTTACCTAGCATAAGAAACTAATCAACAATGATTTTTCCAGGATTCTGAAGTTCGTTTTACTGTAACCGAGGGACTTACGAAACTTCTTTTCTGCAGAAGAATCAACAGTCCCCGTTTATTGTCGCGACTGATTATTCTGTGGCATAATCCAGTTTCTGAAGGAAACACATATCTCACTCAGTGCCTTTGTACCTTCTTCAATAACTTTGCCGCCCATGTTACCGATAGCCAGACAATGATGGAGGAAGCACTTTTACCAACTTTAAGAACTTTAGCAAACGCTCCTGACCAAAGTCCTTTAAAAGCAATTGAGCCTCTCAAAGTTTGTGAGATTATTTTAAGTCTCACAAAGCCTGGAGTTCACAAACGCGCAACCACGAACGTACATAATGATATTGTCTTCACAATTCTCTCTGAACTTTTAAATCCCAATTGTGAAATAGATCCACAAGTATTAATAAAATCGCTTAAATTCTTGGAAGTTAAAGTGGAAACTGAACAGATAAAGGAGAATTTCAAAGAAGCATTGGACAATGCTATTCAAAAAGTAAGAGGAAAACTTTTTATTATGTTGGTGCATAAATTTGGACCGTTTTTAAAAAAAACTAAAAAAAAAACGTAGGAATGTTAATGTTAAGCGTATAAAAATCTCAATGTTTTTGAATCGTATTTTCATTGTGGGCATAAAAATGTTTATGAAAAATGAAACATTGTCATGAATTCACGATTCAATGTCATGAATAAAACACGCACATAAAATAGACAGCGATTATGCACCAACTTAATATTAATCTAGAAAAATAAACAATACTAAATTTTTTCAAACTCTTAACAATACTAAATTCTATTGAAAAATCTAAATGTAATGCAAATTTTGATAAAAATTCTTGTCTCTTTCAGGTAGAAGAATTTGATAAACGTTTAGTTAAGCATCTCGAGCAATTCAAGGCAAAACTAAATGTCGCAAATCTGCCGGAAACACAGGATAATGATAACATGAGTGAAGCTAATAGTGAAGCACCAAGTGAAGTTGATCAATAAAAAAACAAAGATTTGAGAAACAATGCAATTTTAACGTTTATACGTATTTATAAAAAATTCTTCCTTATATATTACAAGATTAATTAAATTGATTTATATACACCAATTTTGTAAATAGATAATTTTTGCAATTAAAGAATTAATAATAAACAAATTGGTCTTCGAGACTATGAAAAATAGTTTTATGTTGGAATTTGATTTTACAAGTGATTGAATTGTCTTGCTCACCGATCGTCTTCTTTTTGACTGTACAAATGTAAGTCTTCTAACGTTAATATAGCTAGGTACCTATTATTTAACTCGAAAGAACACGTGTCTACTACAGAGTTATGTACAGGTAATTTAAACATCTCTTTCCCCGTGGAAACACTCCAGAGTACAACAGAACTTGAAGTATCGTTGTTGGCAACAACTAGAGTATCATCTTGCAAGTGCATGTGGCAGGGTCTTGATAAAACTCTCTGTGCACCACCTGCGTGGAACGCGTGAATTATGTTACACTGAAATCCATCTTCTTCACTTCTCTCCACGTTGCAAACGTAATGTCGAACATGCTGATGTCTAGGATTTGGGCGACACGAAACCAAACAATTGTTGTTCTTCTCATCATAACGCACCGACATAAATGGACCATCAAGATTCATTCTATTTCCTTGATAAATACCATCTTTCACAGTATAGGCATAACACGTATTCAAGTGACAAGCCAAGAGTCCACCTGAAAATGGAGCTTTGAATTAAATTACATCCACATTGTGAATTTCGAACTGAATCGAAAACTATTTTATTAATTAAACTAGCAAATTATACGCGCCCTAAAGCGCGCTAGCATGTAGGAAATTATTAAATTACTTGAATTGAATTTGAATCAAGAAATATTTTCATTTGTATACGAAATTGCTATTCTTTAAAAAAATTTCCTTTAAAACTATACTTGAAACTGTAAAATAATCAGCTTTTTTCAAGAGCTAAATCAAGAGCTAAATTTGCATTTAGCTCTTGAGTTTAATTCAAATTCTTTGCAATTCATTATTTCTTCCCTTACAAAATATTATCCAAACTTCAATTATTTACATTTTAATCTACTCA
>WNHD01006873.1:0-16362 GCA_011057455.1 Ganaspis sp. Gsp50 | reverse complement strand
CAGTGTAATAATGATAAAATAGTAATGAATAAGTTTTTATATAAAAAATCTCCAAAAATGATTTTTAAATATATACAAGGTTTATTTGAAAGAACTTCTCATTATTTAAAAGATTATAATATTATAACTGTTCCAACTAAAAATAATTCTATTCAAAATGATATTGTTAAAAAAGGTAAGAATATAAAAAACACTGATATTACAAACACAGTACCTATAAATGTCACCAGTTTTATTTTATTTTAATATAATAACTTATTTTAAACAAATGGATTTGTTCATGTTAAGACTTAGTCTAACATAAGTTTTTATCAGTAATTATTTTTCTTTATATTTTGTTTTCGTGTATAGTAATTATTATTTTATTCAAAAAATTGAATGAATTTGTATAAAAATTTGTTAATAATTTATTTGTATAAATTTGTTAATAAACTTTTAGTTTCTGATGAGGACTGTCGAAACGTCAAAAAAACCGACTTTGTTTTATTTGACTCGAAGAGATTGCTTTCCTCCAATTTTTTTAATTTTAAAAAGAATTCCGTGAAACGAAAATGATCATTGAATTGCTTTTCTCTGTGACATTAGTATTTTTATTTTCAGTTTTTCTGCATTTTTATTTCAGGGATCACAGTCGTTTTTTCGTTCACTTTTTCGTTCACTTTTAGGTGCAAAAGGGAATTTTTAATTTTTATAAAAGGGGGTTTTCTTCGATGAAGAGGAGATTTTCGAAAAAGGGAAAAAAATAACATTGTAATATTTCAAACTTATTTTCAGAAAACTTCATTTTTTTCCAGAACAGCTATATCATTCATTTTTTTACGAATTTAATTTTGTTGTTGTTTTGTTTTTTTCTATTTTTTTTTTTTAGAACCAAATTTGGTTCGAAAATCCACTTTTAAACAAAAGAATATCTCAGCAAATCCAGTACTCAAATTTAACAAATTGAAACGAATTTTCGAATGAAAACGAAACAAGACTTGTACCATATTGCAAAACGTAAATCAGAAAGTATTATTAATTTCTAACAACGTAAACAAATAGACACAAGGAACTTTGAAATATTTTTGAAAATGTTATCTTCACAATTCGGTTAGTAAAAATATGACTTTTAAACTTTAAAATAATATCAAACACATTTCTGTTTATTGATTTTTAACTTATTAACAAATTACATTAATTAAAGAATCTAAGTTTGTTTCAAAATATTTTCAGAATAAAATATAATTAAAAATATTTTGAAGCTTTCTTCTTTAATTTAATTGACTAAATTTGAATTTTCAATGGATTTTAAAAATTTTGATATAGTTTAAAGACATTTTAAATATTTTTAAGTATTTTCAAGTATTTTTAAGTATTTTTAAATATTTTTAAGTGTTTGAAGATATTTTGAAATATTGGGAAGTATTTAAAAATATTTTGAAGTAGTCCGAAGTATCCCAAAGTATTTTGAAGTACTTTTAAATATTTTTGAAAAATTGAAATTCTTTTTAGAAACTTTAAGTACATATATATATTTAAATATTTTTAACTTATTTTTAAGTGATTGAAAATATTTTTGAGTATTGGAAAGTATTTGGAGATATTTTGAAGTACTTTGAAGTAGTAAGAAGTATTTTTTAATATTTGAAGTATTTTGAAGTAGTCTGAAATATATTCTTGTTTAAAAATTATAAAAAAAAACTTTTTTTAAAAAAGGGGAAATGGGGAAAAATACTTTACTTTAGATGTTTTGGAGAATTTTCTTAAGAAAAGGGTGATTAGGAAAAAAAGGGGACGAACTGTGATTCCTGTTATTTTCAATTCTCTATTCTGAATTTCTTTTTTTTTTGTGTGCCCATTTTCTGTTGTTTTATATGTCCATTTTCTGTTTTTTTTTTTTAAGAAAATGGATTCACCAGCAATCAATTCAAAATCCCTGTAACCTCTGAACTATACTAATTTTTTACCAACACGGATTTTTTTCAAAAAGAGCTCTCTTTGTAGACACGTTTTTATCCCCTTTTCCGCTCAAATACAAAAAATTTGTTTACTCGTCCCTGTACTTTACTACTTCTGAAAATAGTCCAAAATGCTCGGTTCATTTCGGAACGACAAAAGTTGGAGAAATAAAAGCAAATTTGTTTACTGTCGGTGTATTTTATCACTTTCCAACACAATAAACAAGGCTTGATTCATTTTCGAACAAAAGTTGACAAGCTAATGAAATAACAAAAGTTGAGAAAATATAAAACTTTGACAAAAGATGACACAAAAATTAAGATGGTAAATGAAATAATGAAAGTTTCCGAGACAAGGGAATAAAAAAAGTTGTCAAGATTAGAAAATAAATGCAATTGCCAAGATAAAGAGATAACAAAAATTATTGTCATATAAAGAAATGAAAAAGATTATCAAAATATCTTGTAAGATCTTGTCTTACAAGATAGAAAATTGTCAAGACAAAGAAAAGAAAAAGTTAAAAAAAGGAAATTTTTAAGGAAGTTAAAAAGAAAATTGTGTTATTTTTCATTCTTTTTATTTATTGGTATTTTATTATTTTTTAATGTTATTTTTATTGATATTTTATTATTTTTTAATCAACAAACATCTATTATTTTTTAATATTTTTTGAATTTTATTTTGGTTTCTTTGTTTCTTTTTATTTTTTAACATTATTTTTTGAAATTTATTTTTGCTTTTTTTTATTTTATTATTTTATTAGTTTTTAATTTAAAAGTTTTTTAAAATTTCTTTTTTATTATTTTTTCCTATTATTTTTTTTATTATTTTTTTTATACTACTTTTCGTACTTTACGTGCGCGTGATTTTTAAGATAACTACAGCACTGTAAACAAATGTGTCTTTTCTTCACTAGTTTCCAGAATGGCAATTGAAAAAGTTCACAAGTGTATTCTTTTATTTTGCATCAGCTCCACAATAAACGTTGACAATGGAAGTTGGAGGAAGAAATCGTTCTAAACCCACCGATGAAATATTCTCCAAATTCAGCTTGACATATTTGCGTTTCAGTGTATTAAAACTTTGTGCTCAAAAAAGCAAACATTTGTCCTGACATTTATCATAAATTTTGCCTTCATGTAATTTTATATGTACACTAAACTTTAGACATCTGCATCCACTAGTTTAATAAATTTAAATTACTTTTTAATAACTAATTATGTGTAAACTCAAAGTTAAATTATTAAAAGTTTAACTGTTGTTAACAATTTAAAATTATTTAGTTGTACGTTGTTTGTTAAAAAATTTACAGATTCATTAATTACATAATTAATTTCATAACTACCAATGATTGCTAATATTTATTAATACTTACTAATTTTAATAATTACTAATTCAGTGATAATAATTGGTAATAATAAGTAATTATTAGTAATTAACAATTATTAGTAATGCTTATCAATTATTAGCAATTATTAACAATTAACAATTATTGACAATTATTAACAATTATTAACAATTTTTGACAATTTTTGACAATTATGAACAATTATTGACAATTATTAATAATTATTAGCAATTGTTAGTAAATTATTATTTATTATTGTTATTCATATTTTATGTAAAAAACGGAGTTCTAATAAACTCCGAAGCGAGTTCTATAAAACTATAAATTATACAAAAATTGTAAATTAATTTTATAAATTTTCATCGCATTTTTTTAAAATCGGGAACATGAAAAACAATTTCCACCAACGATTTTATATGTACACAAAATTTTTCACTCATCAGGGCTAATTTTTGTTTGACTCAATTTTTCCATTTTCAAATTTCCATGTTAAGGATATGTCAAGTGAAATATGAGAAATATTCGCGCGCCCCAATTTATATTTAAATTTTCATTGCTCAAGTCATAACTTCTGATTTATTCTAATTTTCATATTTCAATCTCGTGAACACAAGGCTAAAATTTAAAAATTAAAATAGCTCAGCTCCAACAGAGTAAAGACTGCTGAGGACGTAATTTCAATTTGAATGTAAGAAACACTTTTGTTTAAAGAGAATAATAACAACTGTATAATAATTGTGAAATAAGTTATTATTAAACTCAAATCGACTATAATTTGAAAATAAAATTTGTTTCATCCAATCAATAAAAATGATTCTTGATGTATAAAAATGATTAAATTTCCTAATAGACAAAAGTGATTGAAGTTTTGTTTGTTCTGTAAATAAAAAATGATTCAATTTTTTCGTCCTGCCAATAAAAATAATTAAATTTTTTTTATTCTATAAATAAAAACGATGAATAATTTTTTTCATACTATAAAGAAAAGTGATTAAATTTTTTCATTCCACAAAAAATAATGATCGAAAAGCGGAATTGTGTAAGAAAAGGATGGGTAAAGAAAGATGAAAATCGATGATTGAACAGAAGTGAAAAAAGTAGAGAAATAATAAAATATCCACGATTCATGTGATTGTCTGTAAATAAATAGTATAAATAAATAAATACCGTTAATTATAATATGCCATACGTGTTACATTAAAAATACCGTTGTGTCATAATTTCTGAATCCTATAGGTACGAGTTTGACCGCCTGTGCTACCTGGTTCGAAACGGACGAAATCCACTATTAGTTGTAAATGAAACTTTACAACGATTTTTAACTAATAAGAGAACGCCTAGCTTAG
The DNA here is from genome assembly GCA_011057455.1 of Ganaspis sp. Gsp50. Taxonomy (NCBI): domain Eukaryota; kingdom Metazoa; phylum Arthropoda; class Insecta; order Hymenoptera; family Figitidae; genus Ganaspis; species Ganaspis sp. Gsp50. The sequence goes on along the minus strand of WNHD01006873.1, from coordinate 11,730 downwards.
TAATAACGTGTAAATAAATATTATTCTTTTCTCGCAAAACATGCATTAAAATTCATGTATATAGGAAATCATATCGTACCTTTTTCCTATAGGTATAGACTTTTCCTCTTTTTACATTCTCATCAATAATGAGAGTGTATTCAAAATGTTAGATTTTTTTTAAATAAAATAATCCTCAAGATTTTTTAATAATCTAAAATTATCTAGAAAATGAAAACAGTTTTAAAACTTAATTCGTTATTCTATAATGTACATTTTAATTTTAGCTTAATAATTTTTACATTTAGTCTAACAAAAATTTTAGTTATTAAAATAAAAGCATTTATTTTAATAAATTAATTATTAAATTATTATTAATAATTAATTTAATTAATGTTTATTATTAATTATTAATTTTATAACTTAATTAAACAACTAAATTTAACGACCACTCCGAGTCAAGAGTTTAATTCATTTTTATTCAGAATTTAACAAATTGTTTGTGACGCACTCCGAAAAAAGGGACCTTAGGAGACAAAAATTTAAGGTTATGTTTGATGATAGTTTCAACTTGAATCTTTCTTTTTAATTCTTAGCATTCGAAAACGTTTTTTCTTGATAGTAGACGCACAAAGGAATCATAAAAAACTTCTCTTGATTGCAAATAAATGAAAACAAATATTTATAACTATCATTTTTCAATTTATAACTATCATCAAACATAACCTACCATTTTTCCCTTCTAAGGTCCCTTTCTTCGGAGCGCGTCACATTTGTAATTAAGAGTTATTGAAAATTAATCAATCCTTTTACGTCCGAGCAATAGTTTAAAGTAGGTGAATAAAAACGAATACATTCGTACAATATGTTTTAATAAATTTCCGAAACATATTGTCCGAATGTATTCGTTTTTATTCACCTACATTAAGTTATTGAAAATATAAATTTTAAAGGAGTAAAAAAACTTCTTGCAAAAAAAATTATTAAAAATACATTATTGAGAATAAAACATTGTTGGAAACAAAAATTATTGAGAATAAAACATTATTGAAAACAAATATTATTGAGAATAAAACATTATTGGAAACAAAAATTATTGAGAATAAAACATTATTGGAAATAAAAATTATTGAGAATAAAACATTATTGGAAATAAAAGTTTTTGAGAATAAAAATTATTGAGAATAAAAATGTTTAAGAATAAAAATGATGAAGAATAAAAACTATTGAGAATAAAAACTATTGAGATTAAAAATTATGGAGAATAAAAAATTATTGATAATAAAAAGTTATTGGAAATACAAAATAATTGAAAATAAAAAGTTATTGGATATACAAAATTATTGAAAATGAAAAAAATATTAGGAATTAAACAAATTGGAATTTGAAAATTGTTAATAAAAAACAACTTCGGAATGAAAATGATTATCGTTTTGTATAATAAAAAAAAATTACTTAAAATTAATTTTGAAAATGATTACAATTTCCGAATAAAGTTGTTTACAAAAGTATACTAGAAGATTATGGTATTTGGAAAAATGATCAAAATAGTGTCAGATTGTGGTAGAATTTTGTACCAAGCATTATGGGAGAAAGGTTTTATCATAATTTGTCTCCACCCTCGGAGCTTAAGGAAATAAAAAAATTGAAATGCACCCTAATTTTTGTACCCAAAATATTATTATGTCTCGTAATGATAATGCTTGGCGCAGTAGGGCATCAAAACAGGTTTTCTTCCCCTTCTGGATTATAGGAATCACTTCTTCTCCCCTTAAATTTTCTTTCTTGTGTAACAAAAATAGGATGACATCCTCACTCATTACGAAAATTACATTTTATCAATGCTCCACATCCAGGACCTTATATTTTCGACAAATTTATGGAACAAAGAAATCGACCTTATAACAGAGTGATTGATATATTAGAAAAAAATTTGTCCATTTTGTTCTCGAAAATTATTATTTTTTTGCGATTGTTAGATTTCACTCTTCAAGAATGTATAGTTTCTTTGGTAATAATTTTCACTTTATCTCATTGAATTTTATTCAATTTCATTCAAATGAAATAATAGTAATGAATTTATTGAACCGAGAATGATTAAGGTCATGTGACGGAAAGTGACGTCACATGCGATGCATAGGCAAAACTTTTTTTTTCAATATTTACTCTAAAAATAATGAACGTAACTTTCTGAAAATTGGTAAACATTTTTAAAATATCAAGATGGTGTTTCTACTCCAGAAAAAAGCTGATTGAAATTTCTTAATCGTAAAATTGTATGCTTGGAGTCGGAAATTTAAATCGAATTTATAAATCGGAATTGAATGCGCTTTGTGCATTGGTTTGTTATCATCTAAAATTCTGGAATCAGAAACTTCTGATTGTCCAGTAAGAAGCGAGGAAAAAGAAAATTACATTTTTTTAATTTTTATGAATCCCATTTCTAACCAATTCTTTTGCGCATCCAGTGGGAAAAATAGAAAATAAACTTAATTTAATTCCCATTGATTGATAAAATAACAATTTAATTTTTACAATTCAATAATTTACGCAGAAAAAATTTAATTGTTCGAAGAATCGAACTCGAGTTTCCTGCGCACAAATCGAACACGTAGCGGGCGAGCTATTGAAGCTACACTACAGAAAAATGTATTTAATGCACATTTATATTCAGACGTATTTCAGTATTTTGGAATTCAAAAGAATTGTTTCTATTGTACCTATACTTATCAATTTCATAAAATTAAAAAATTAGTTTTAGAATTCAAAACAATTGCTTCTATTGTATACTTTCTAATTTCATAATTATTCATAAAATTAAAAAAATAACGTTCTACAATTCAAAAGAATTATTTCCATTGTATTCTTTTGAATTCTATTTAATACTGAAAAAGTTAAAGATATATATTAAAGTGGGATAGATCGGGATGCTTCTTCACAGAAATTTCAAAACTATCAAAGAATACGATGGAATTGGATAGAAATTGAATTCAAAAGGATTGAATAAATTTCGATTTTTATCGAAGACTCTAACTTTTCAATTATTTTTAATTTCTCGCCTCTTACTGGGTTATTAAAAATTGATTGAATCGATTGTCGTATTCATTGAGAATGGTCGTATTTTTCAATCGCACTAAAAGATCTTAGGTTATAATTTCAAACACGGAGAAAAATGTAAATTTACTTGTACCATTGGAATATAATTATGTAAGGCAGCTAAAGACTGAAGAAAAAAATTAAAATTAATAAAATTTTTCACTCAACAATCAGTTTTAACAATAATTGTATTTTTAGACTTTAAAGGATAGTTACATTATAGATACATATATGAATAACAAATAAATTATTAAATGAAATTTCCTGTCAAATGCTGAATCGGAAATGATAATAAAATGACACCAGACGGCCCACTCTGACGACATTCTATGAATATCTATCAATTTTTAGAAAGACATATTCATTATTTCCCAAGTAAAATAGGGGAGAAATTTTTATGTGACTGCTGACGTCGTGTTCCGTCACGTGTTCTCAAAGAGGCTTTGATTGGACTGACACTCAGCTGTTTCAAAGCCCAGTAAGAAGAACAAAATTGAAAAATATTGAATTCACATAGTTTTCCAGTGAAAGTGATTTTTTAAAAATCTTTTTGAATATATTTTTTTATCAATTTCATTAGTAGTCCATGATTATTTTTTTTAATTTTTTTTATCTTACTGCAAATACTGCAATTTATTTGTGATAAATAAATAAAATAAAAATATAATACCTTTGAAATTTTGACTGCTCTTTTTAATGCTATTCAATCCAAAATTAGTAAAATCATTGTCTTCTATTTAAACTCAAATCAAGCAGTTTAAAAATCCAAAGTATATCTTAGTCAGTCATAGCAGTTTGGACAAAGTAGCTGACTACTATGCTGGGAATCAGAGTTCAATCCTTCTGTTTGGTGATTTTTTTCGTTAAATGTTTAAAAGCTAAAACATTATTTGCGGATACAAAAAGACTTATAAAAATAAAAAAAATAATGGTAATTTGTATTAATATTCAATTTAAAGCTAACAGTTGGTTCTATCATTGAATTAAAATGTATTACTAAAAAAGGTATTTAGAAATATTACAAAATGCAATGCTTTTCAATCACTTTCTTCTTACTAGAGGGCAGGAGCATAGCCGGGGGTCGAACCCTCCACAAAAAAATTTCTGGCTACGCCCCTGCTAGAGGTCCAATAAAAATTATGTGAAAATACTGATTTGATCAAAAACGTGCCCACACAGCACCGAAAATTCCCTGAAACTCCCCTGAATATTCAATTACCTTCCACCAAACTTCTCGGAACTTCCAATTTCAATATTCCGAAAATGTAATTGAATATTCAGGGGAGTTTCAGGGAATTTCCGGTGCTGTGTGGGTGTGAACTATCCTTAAATTCATTATTCCACGTTTTTTTAATAATTTGATTTAGAAAATCGTCACTAAACAATTTTTAAAACAGAGAGTCTAAACTTTAAACGTAACTCGAAACGTAATTAACGATAAGTTAAAATTTCATTCTAAAGTTTTTCTTGAAGAAATCGACGCATATACTATGAGAGAAAATGTTCTTTTATTTGCCAATTAGAGACAAACTTTTAGGAAGCGTGATTAAGAAAATGAAATTCAGAAATTGAAATATCCTGAGAAACTAAATTTACAAGTTTTCCGAGCCCAGGAATGGGTAGTTAGACGCCATTGGCATAGAAAATAGGCACGGATTCGAATTGCAAATTGCGTTCATGTACATACGGATGGCTGTGAGGATAGCACAGGCTGGCCACACGCGATGGGTGTAACAATAATTAACGCATTAGCGTAAGTCGTAATAGATAAATAAAGATGAATAAACATTGTCTGATTTAATATGTATTATATTAACAATAATAATAATAACAAAAACAACATTAATAATAATAATGCATCGAGAGGTGAGTCACGGTAGATTCGTTAGATCGACTTATTCTCATTGTTGGTCCGACGTGTTTTATTGTAGCGAAAGGGTCGACTGGGACTATAGTTATCATATTCTTAAACTTCTAATTTTATTCGTTTCCTTTTTTAAAGAAAGAGTACATCTGTCGAAAATGTTTTGTTATATTCAACTTTTTACGTTTTATATCAAGAATTTTTTTTAATATATCGTATGTACAGTCGGAGACAATATAATGCCATTTCAAAAGGTTACTAGACAAATTCCTACTTTGCGTGTCACCTTCTGTTGCTTAATTCTATGCCCATGAGAAATTCTGAGGCATGAAATAAAGCAACATAGAAAACAACACGCAAAGTAGGAATTTGTCTAGTAACCTTTTGGAAGGCATATATGTCCCCGACTGTACAGTCCCGGCCATTATAGAAAGAAACTCGCTGGGTAGAAATTTTCTAGTGGAAAAAAGGAAGGCATTAATGGCCGGAACTGTACAATGTCCATGCCCTTTACATTTTCTCGCTCTTCGTCTTCATCCAGGCACGTAGCTAGGGGGGTTCTTTTGGGGCTCTAGCACCTCCTGAAAATTTTCATACACGAAAAAAGTGATAATCGGAAACCACTTCTTAAAATTTTTCTGAGCACCCCCGAAAAATATTTCTGGCTACGGGCCTGCCATCAGGACATATCAAATATTTATAGAATTCTAAACAGAGACCTTTTTTAATAAAAATGTTAACCACGTTAACATTTGTTAACATTAGTAATTGAAAGTTTTGAAATTAAAAGATAAAAGTAATTTGGGGATTCTTAAATTTTTTTATACAAATATATAGCGAATACAAAGTGGAAACGCAGGATATCAATTTTTGTTGACGAATTTATAACAATAATTAATTTATAAGACAGTAAGAATAACTAAGGTTTTCGATGTTTGTATACTAATTTAACAGATTCCTGGGTCCTCTACACGTAGTGGATTATGTTGATTATTTAATGACAATGCAGCATGCAATATTTAACGCAAGGGGAACGCAAATACAAAATTGATCAAACTTAACACACGCGAATATAAAGTCGTAATTATCATTCTAGTAACAAGGTTTATTAAACGAATGTATACAAATATATGTACGCGTTGATTATATAGAATCAGATTTTGGTTACAAACGGATTAAAGTATATAATTATTAGCCTGCAGTCTACAAGTCTTAATTACTACTTACAATTAGTTTACACGTCTTAAATTATGCCCTCGCCGAGTATATAATGATACATAACAATTTGTTTTTGTTTTATAATTTTCGGATACAATTTAGGAAAGTTTTCAAGAGATCTAATCACCTAACTGAAATACTTATAGTAAATTACCTGACCAACTAACCTATAAAATAATGACACATCCTTATGTGTATATTGTATAGAGTTGATCATTTTTTTGTAGTTTCATTCCAAAAAACACAAACATAACCTCAACTTTGATTGCAGCGGAGGTCCCTTTCACCATGTCCAGTCACATATATAAATGCGTTTCTTGTCCGTTTTATTATCAGGTTCTATCCGTTCTTAATCTGTCATCTAAAAGTGAAATTAAATTTTTATTTAAGTTTAGAAATGTTTTTTATACGATTACGTACGAATCCTATGTGCCATACAAAAATGAAATTCCAACGTTTCATATGCGGTTTCATCCGTAATTTGTATGTTCTAATCCGAAAATCATCTGTTCATGTTCTGGTTATTATACGTTTTTAATACGAATTCTATATACGTTCGTGCTGGAAAATTGACTCGCTTTTTGTGTCCGGTTTCTATCGGAAATTTTTACCAGGGTGATTATTTTCATGACTGACGGCAACCTGATAATAGCAGTGACGTAATTACTGTAATTAGAATTGAAATGTATTGTTCCGTATTGTAAATGTATTTTTCAGAAGAGATTTTAATGTATTTATTGTTTTGGGATCCCAAAGTTTCTAGATACGCTACTGACTGTTCGGAAACCCTCGGATGAATTCGGCTGGCTCGGAGAACACGAATCAAGCGCAGTATTTCTCCTCTTTTCGCCTGAACTGTGGGAGTGAGAAAATCAAAGCACGCCAAAACAGCTGAAAAGCTTTTGACCTTTTGATATTTGACAAGTTTTAATATAATTGTGATATTTGTGCACGTTTTGTAGATACATAATCCATTAGACTATAAAAGTGACAAAAAATTAATCATAGAGTGAATTTTGGTCATTTTGGAAGAAAATACATGTTATTGAATTTATTCCTTTATTTTGTTATAATTTTCGCTACCATTCGAAGAAACGACTCATAATATTGTATTGCAATTTTTTTTATAGTCGAAAGTTGTCAAATGTTCTTTTAAACAAAATGAGTCAGCGAAAATAAGTACATTTAAACAATTTTTTTAAAAAAATCACGTTCTGAAAGAAGCGCAATTTCTGGTTTTCTGTAGTTTTGTTTCAGAAAGTGAGTTCTTTAAAATTTTTGTCTAAATGTACTGTTTACTGTCTCATTTTGTTTAAAATAACATTTTGCAACTTTCGACTAAAAAAAGTCGCAATAGAGGATTAGGTTTTCAAGTGAAAAAGCAAAATTTTGCGCTAAAACATAACCTCACTTACAGTATTTGTCTGATTCCTCTTTAATTAAAATATTACCTTTGATTCACTTTCACATTTTAGGGAAACATAACCTTGTAAACTGTTTTGATTTTCTACTCTCACAGCTCAAGCGAAAGAAAAAGTAGTGATAAATACTAAATTGTATTGACGTTGGCGCTGACGAAAGAAAGAGAGAAATAACCTACTGCGCATGATCGAAAATTTACCTTTCCTATTAGCTTGCACTTTTCGTGCAAGAAACCGTTTCTATTTCGACGGACTTCATAGTTCTCCTTAGTTTTACTTCTTGGTCTATTCCACAAAGCCAAAGCCCAAAAAAATATCGATCTGTAGAACAATAGAAAACGGTTACAATGCGTACCTGAAAGTTAACACCTTTTTCCCCCTACATTCTTCCATATTCAGCATATTTTATCTTATTTCATCTTTCGGTATGATACTAATACACAAAATACATAATAAAATTATATTTTCCTTCAATTTAGATGTTCCAGGGCATTTTTAAAAGTTTAGCAAAATCCCGTTTTCACTTATATTTCGTATTTGGAAAGGTATACAGTAAAAAAGTATTTTCTGTTTTAAGTACCTTTTTTTGGAATTTTTGTAACTCAGAACCAAATTAACCTTATAATAAAGCACTCAATCATAAAAAATTTGCTGATCGTGTTATTTTTCATTGGCAAAAAATAACCATGCGTTCTAATTACATCACGATCCTGACATAACCTCAAAAAAACAATTTAAGTTCACCTGGTTATAAAATTTTTAAAAACTTTAAATAATCTGAAATCTAAACTAGTATAAACTTTGAAGTTTTGTCTTTAATTTAAGCCCAGTAAACTTAAAAAAAAATATTGAGTATTTTTTGAGATATGGCTATAGGCCCAAACTATAGTTTAGTGCTCACCACATGCTACGGTCGCGCTCTTTGCAAGAAAATGTTGTACTTATTTACTTAAAAAATCGTTTGTTATACACAGTAATGATTCACTCTACTTACCATCTGCTGGTATTTTTCGTAAAGCACATTTCTTCCACACTGTAGCGCTGTCATAGCTCTGGTGATCAACTCGTCGACTAATAGAATTTCTCATCTTGAATAAATGTGTCTTCGAATCATTTGAACTTTCGATCGGTCATTTTTGTACTCGCGTGCAGGGTTGCGCCCCACTCCATCAAAAATGCATTGTGTAAAAAAATAAAGACGTAATATACGTATGTAATATACATGTAAAAAACTATGTAATTTACGTCAGGTATAATACGTTCGCAACCCTGCTCGCGTGTTATTGATGAATTTCCGAATATGACCGCCTATGGTCACTCAATGTGTGGACTGGCTTTGTTTTGTGCCAGGAAGTAGTACAAGAAGACTTATCTACATACTGTCAAATCGTCAACTTTTTCGGATAAAGATAGTGATGCACGGAAAATGTAATAGAGTGGGCACTAACTCCTGATTGGACAGCAACATTTATTGATTGGTGGACGCGAGTATTATCTAATTAACAGCTGTTTTAGAATACACAGACACTATGTGCATATACAAATAATAACGTACCTGTATTGAGTGGTGCTCGCTTTTTCCATTTGGCGGCACCCTCCCCAAAGGGGCGTAACTTTTTCAGAAAAATGAGACGCTTTTTTCTGAAAGCGAGAAAGACATAGTCTCCTTATACTACTTCATGTTTTAAGCAATATCTCGAAAACTAACGAATACTTTTTTAGCTTTCAAGACTTAAAGGTGATACCTCAGAGTTTACATTATTACATGTTTCAAATTTCTTATACAGTTTGCATAGATAATGCAACGAGTTAAACTTATGGGTTTTTTGAGGTTATGCCGCAATCCTGCTGTCACAAGGTTGCCTCTGATTCAACGAAACAAAAATCACGTTCAGCCCCCACGGCCAACAAATGTTTTTATGTAATTCTGTAATTTTGTTAAAAAAAATTTTCTTAAAACAAATTTTAGTTTTGTTTTTTGTTGAAGAATTCTTTGAAAATTGTTAAAATTTGTTAAACGTTTTCGACAGAAGAGGATTTTCATCAGGAATCGAAAGTCAGTCCACGTCTCGGTCGTTCCTTTAAAAAAAAGGTTGTATAGTAATACCAGCATTGAATTTTTGTACCAACGTCTAAGGTAGATTTTAAGAACTGACGCCTTATAAGTTTGCTGGCTTCATAAATGTGCGTTTACTGAGCGATCCTCGTCTTTCATTTATAAATAAGGATTCGAGTCCGTTCCTGAGAACCATGTTACGATATAAGTTTTACGGTAGTTTGATGCTTAGCGAGCTTTGGTAATTGATTCAGTGAATTATTCATCTACCTCGAACACAAACAACATTTGATCCTACATTCCTCGTTATAATAGCACATCAAATATGAGGACATGAATCATATATACATATATGTATATTTTGACACTAAATTTGGGTCAACTAATTTCATTAGAAATTTATATACTCCCGCACTGTATCACGAGTAGTGTGTGTGTGTTTAAAATCAGCTTTGCGTGAATTTTAACAGAGAAGTTAATTTTAAACATTTTGTAAATCACATGTAACGCAAAATCTCCATATTCATATTTAAATTTTGATCTTGTACACAGATTGACTGCGAAAAGCTTTCATTTTTATTGCTTTCACTTTAATATTGTAATTTCTTTTAATTAATCAAATTTCAACGGTTCTGGCAATTTACATTCCAGGCAATATATATGACTGATTTAATTACAAAAAGTGATGAAACGCGCAATTCAACTTTTTGCTAAAGAAGAATTATTAAATTGGGTAAATGAGAGAATATTTTTATTTCCGAATGAAACATCTGTACCGAAATAATTATAAATAATTGTTATTACATAATTTTGTATAATGTAGATATTATATAATTTATTACACAAAATACAATGGCCACCATCAAAAGGTGAAAAAATTATGACAAGGGAAAGAAATGAAAGTATGAATTTTTATGCTTCTTTCGGAAGCTGAGGTTTAAAAGTTTGTGTAGTTCAGAGGTTATAGTTCCAACAGCCTTAAGGTCTTTTCCCATTATAATATAACTTGAAAGTAAGACATGCTTTCAAACACAAAACACGAGTACTTGAAACTTGACTAAATATAATCTTAATATTTCCATTTAAAAATTTTCTTTGCATCCATTTCTCAAAAGAACATTTATCAAACTTTTTACATTTGCTGCACTACGCTTTTTTGTCGGATGTGAAACACGTCCTGTCATGTACCCATAGTTGCCCGTACAACCAGGTTATGTGGTAATTTTATAAATAATTTATTTTATTAAATTATTGTATTATTATTATTATTATTATTTTATTATTACTATCATTAAGAGCGTTAACACTTTCCCTTCTTTTCCTAAAAATTTTCACTTTGACATTTTTTTTTTTTAAAATACAGACACTTTCAAAAAAAGGCTCTCTAGAGTAGAACTACAAGAAATAAGGATTATGGTAAATATTTATTTTTTGGATGATTACACAAAAGAGGATACGTATTTGAGTATTGAAACTGTCACAAATTTTGACGCGGAATATGGCGGCTACACGTGCAGGGCAGGGAAACTTCAGTGGCGAACTAGCATTTCAAGCAATAGAGCTTTTCATCTTATTATTTCCATCTTCTCCTAATTCATGCGTCATTGAAGGAGCTGGAAAAGGACAGGAGAACGAAAATGAATACACAACCAGCCTCTGTTACTTCTTGCGTCTTTTTTGCAGTGTTTCTAACGCTGTATCTACATGGGAGGGATTTTGTGCTTTCGCGTAAAAATAAGCAGAACTATGAGAGGGAAAGAGACAACAATATCTCCGACCTTTTCTCTCTCATAGTTCTGCGTAACGCGTTATTACGCTGAGACACAAAATCACTTCCGTTACGCCGTATCTATGTACAGTCCTGGCAAGGTATGCTTTAACATTTTGTTACTAGACAATTCCCAACTAACGACTGTCCTTCTATATTTCAACATTGCTCTATGGCTAATAATTGAAGATTGACATCCCTGGTTTCCATAGAATGTTAGCCATGGAGCAATAGGGGAGACCGGGGCTAAGTTGCGCATTTTTCACATTTTGTTGTTTAACTTGGTCAATATTAAATTTAAACAAAGCTTCTCGCTCGGAAAACTTGC
>WNHD01006872.1:0-28426 GCA_011057455.1 Ganaspis sp. Gsp50 | reverse complement strand
TGTGTTGAAAAACTTGATTCTAAAAACTTCTAATTAACAAAAAGTACCAAGAATGATTTGTCTGTAGGGCAGCCCGGGCTGCCTTCCATACAAATCGTTTTGCTAGTTTTCAAGATCGAATTTAAATTTTCCAAGTGCTTTTATCACTGAAAATCATTTAAAACGCATTTGTGTACCTCAAAAATGGTTTTTGTGTTGAAAAAATTGATTCTAAAAACTTAAAAAATGTTAAATATAGACTTTTAAAAAGCATGTATTTTGTAGCTACATACAGCATTCGCGAAAATGGTTAACACATTTCCTGATAATTGGACTTATTTGAATGAGTGCAAATTTATATGCATACACAGACTCTACCATATTTCACAATACAAACAATATCGGGTGTTAACGAACGCGGTTAAGCTTGTCGATAGCGAATGTAATTTTATAGTCCAATCGGATCAAAAGATCGGCCCAATCGTTTTGAAAGAACTTTATTCGAAAAAAGTTTGCTTTATCTAAAAACAATTTAGAGATACATCTAGAAACTATTTTTACAAAATAGTGAAAAAGAAAATCCTTCAAAGTCTAGTTATCAACGGTTTTTCACATTTTGAAAATGTTTGAATATTTTTTGGATTACTTATTTATTATTTTTTATTTTTGGATTATTTAGTTTACAAAAAAGTAATCGCATCGCGTCTAAACACGAAATAGTAGGTGTTTTGGTTCGGTTTTGAAAAGGAAGTTCATTAAGCAATTTGGAATAAATAGTACAGAAAAAGGAATAAAGATTCTCAGAAAATCTTATAAACTAACATTTTTTAATTTGGTAGCCCATAAAGTATGGCATTTAATTAAAATTTTTACTTTTTTATTTTTTGCGAATTTTGTGAGGATTAAATTTCTTTAGAACCACTTATAATTTAGAATTATACAATTCTATGATTTTATGGATTTCTAAAACTAAGTTTATAATGTGCAAATGCGTTTAGGTTTTTATGATTTTAGTTTATGTTCAAGATACAAAAAATATCTAAATTACTTAAATCTCTGCGTTTAAACTCTGTCACGTATGGGATTCAAGTATCCTAAACCTTTTCAGATTTAAGTGGATCCAAAAAAATGAGTACGTTTTTTCAATTAATTCAATACATTAGATATTTTAATTCTCTGAATCATTACAACGTCTAAAATTCCACTTTATCACTTTCAGGTGCAGAAGGTTTTGAATAAAACCATTCTAGGTTCTTCCAACAAATCCCTTCTCGTCGTGCAGAAAGCAATCTCACTTTTTTGCCCTTTCTACTTAACCCGAGCACGGTAGCGAGCTTCTACTCATTAATTACACAACGTTTTAAGAATTACCCTTTATTATATTATTAATTATATTCGGACAATGTAATAATTAACGATCATTTTATTTCTTTTAGAGTCTATTTCTTATGTATTGTGACAAACTTTTGTAATATTTTATAATGATTTTATGTGATTTGATTAAACAAACAATTAGAAGGACTTGAAAGAAATGAAAAAGAAATGAAAGACTTGGAAAGAAATTAAAAATAAAACGATTAACAAAAACAATACAAATGGTAAATAGTAATAAACAAATGGTAACAAACAAATGGTAACAAACAAATGGTAACAAACAAATGGTAACAAACAAATGGTAATAAACAAATGGTAATAAACAAATGGTAAATCAATTAAAAATCAATCATGATCCTACAAGAGTGCATAAAAAGATCGTTAAGTCGTTAATTAACTAGGACTTAAAAACGTTTCTACGCCCTTTACTAAAACAATCAACCTTTCTGCAAACTGAGATGGATCTTGGTTCACTCCATCTATCAGAAGTCGATAACGAACTCACAGAAAATCTCTAGGGAATGCAATAGATCATAAATTTCCTACGTCACACAGCATGGTAAACTTCATAAAGCGATACAAACTAATACCTGTGCACCACTGGATCTTGAGCTTCTGCCAATCATCACGAGATTTGTTCACACGTATAATAACCTGACTTTGATTGATTCATTACAATCGTGAATGATCCGGTAGAATATTAAATGTTTAGAAATTCAACTGAGACTTTACGTCGATCAATTATATTGAATGGAATATTTTACCGCTTCCTCACACCGACAAATGATTGTTTAAGAAAATTAAATTAATCCACAAAATCACGTGCAGTAGTTCAAATCAGTAATTAAATCAGTATTTAATTAACGCTATTTGCTAACTCTTTAATTATCGCTACTTTTTGATTAGATGATTGTTAATTTACTAATTTGAATGGAATTACTCTTGACTCTCCAATTGAAAGCGGTTTTTATAATTTTCATTTGAAGATCGCAGCTGTATGGAATTGGCGCTTTAGTAAATCAATTTTTTTTAATGGAGATACAGAGGGGAATTTTTCAGGACCCATGAAAGCAAATAAAGAACGTTAATAGTACAGCAAACACGTGAAACCCTCACATGTGGGAAAAACCAATTGCCAATTCACTTTGTCGTAATTACACTTAGTGCGAACGCCTATCGTGCACTCGAACGTAGTAGTTCTACGGAGACATGATCGTTATCAAGAGACTACCATTCGCGTATTGGCGAATCGCATTTATTTACACGTAATCAGATTTGCTGAACCTACGTGAATAAATCAAAAAGACAATTAATTAGTAATAGAAAATCCTTTAAATAATTATTTTTAAACAAGCAAAATAATATAACTAGCAAAATAATATAACTAGCAAAATAATATAACTAGCAAAATAATATAACTAGCAAAATAATAGAACTAGCAAAATATTTGAGACACGTGTCTCAAATATGTAGACAAAACGTCTCAAAATGTGGAAAATAACACTGCGTTAGAAAAAAAGATAATAAATAAACTTCTTATCGGATCTAATAGAGGTTGTAGGTATTGAAAAACTAAAAAGAATGGTATATATTAAATGTTCGATACAGCTTCAAAATCTTTTTTGTTTTATTTTTACTTTTTTTTATTTTTAGTATTTTTTATTACTTTTATTTGTTTTAACACCTCCTTTTAATTTTTAGACATTACGATGTAATGAATCTTATTTCAATAAATGGAATCATGAAAATACGAAAATGTAAAAAAAAGAGTTTTTGAAAGTATTTTTCAAAAGTATAATTTTTGGGTAAATAGTGACAGTTGTTTGCTCAAGAGCAGTGCTTTGTTATGCATTAATGTTTGGTGCTTGATCCTTCTAACAGTATCATGAATATTTATGTGGCACTTCGCTTGCAGAATCAATATATAGCCACTTTGTATCATACTGTAGGAAAGTGGCATGCGTTTTTAGTCTGGGAGGATCGAGAGGTTTTTGTCCAGACGCTTACTTTAATCCACAGCAAACACTCTACAAACTTCTCTATTCTTCATCATCGTGCTGTAAAATGAATTTCAAGAACCATCACACAATACAGATAGTTTCTCAGACAGATTAGAAAGCACTTGTGCTGCTTATCATAAAGTCATTTTTAGAATTACACTTAAGAGATGTAAAGTAGTTTCGCATTCTTGAAGAATTTTTAATACATTGTGACATTGTGTACATTAAAAACTCTCTTTTAAGTTCGTATCTATTTTGCCGTTTCTAAAACCACAAAAGTGGTCGTTGTAAAAGCCTCAAATGTCAATTTCAGGTTTTGGATAGGTTTTATCGCGGAGGGTCAGAAATTCAAGAGATAAAATAGAAGTAGCGGTGCTCGTGAATGAGTCTTCATGGGCAGTATTCAGGAAATATTTTGCATAAGTGTAATGATAATTATGAGGGTGAGAGAGTGAACTCTTAAATATTTCATGACGGACGAAAGATGTGAATTACGACAGAGTCTGTTGGAAGAAGGCACAAGGGTAGAATTGATGTTGTGAGTGTGAGAAGGAAGGAGAGTAAAAGCTCAGTTAGGTATGTTGAATGTGGGTGGTACGAGCGTGGTGTGGCATATTATGCCGTTAATACAGTGCATATCGGGACGACAGCAGCTGGCGAGGGAATCACAACCAACCCTTTCTCCACCCACCATTCCTATGCTATTTCACCATCCCTGAATCTCTCGTCCTTATTAATATATGCCACTGCAAGTACTACTATTTCGAGATTACCAAACCTGAAGTTATTCACGTGAGAACAGAGTAGCTTCTCTTTACCATTTCATATTTCAACTTCCACAGCAATTGCATGCAGAGAAGAAAGTCTAGACTGTATTTTTTTATGACACCTATTATTGAATAGCTACTTTCCTCTAACTAGATGTACTTGTACTTTAAATATTATATGTATACAAAATTCTATCTTGTCCTATAGAAGCAAACAAATAGTCAGACCAACGTAGTGAAAAAAATTAACGTCCACAGTAGAAAAAGAAACCGTAGTCAGCCCAACGCAATAACAAAGAGTTAAAGTCAGACAGTAGAAAAAGCAACCACAGTCAGCCCAAGGCAGTAACAAAGAATTAAAGTCAGACAGCAGAAACAAATCGAAAATTACATTTCATGAACATCTAGCTTTCTCATATCGAAATTTTTTGTGCAAAAAGGAACCTTGAACAACCTTTTTTAAGAAAAAACGGTCTAAGAAAACTTCGAATAAGAATTTCTGAAAAACCCTACATACAAATCTTGCTATTCACGAGTATAAAAAGTAAACCAAATTTTATTGAAATCGGTCAAAGCGTTCCTGAGATATTCTGGAAAGAAAGGCGCACCTTTGTTCAGCTTTTAGTTCTCAAACAGTACAAATTTGGAAATTTGCGGACCCTCGGAGAACAAAATAAGGACTTATTTATGTTCTCTTTAGATTCTCTAAAAAGACAACCAAAATTTTGACTCAGGTAGGGGACACAAAAGAAGGGAAACTGAGCACCGAGAAATCGGTAAAACTTTCAGAAAGAAAAACAACGAAAATAGAAAAAAACCAGAAGGAAAAACAGGTTAGCATTCTAAACATGAATGCTAAACGGGTTAGCATTCGTAGAATGATTCAATTTTAAATCAATATACGTAATTGTAACGTAAAAAGAATTTCGAATCTATAAAATATTTAAAAAAGAATCACAAATTGAAAATTCTGCTGGGAATTTGAAAATTCCCAGCATTTTATAAATCCCTGAAAGTTGTCGACACTAACGCAGTGTATAAAAATTGAAAGTCCCCCATTCTATTTGAATCCACTTAATTCGCTTGCAAGGTACCTTTTTATAATACCAGCAAGATTAACACTAAAAGAAACAATTTAAAGAATAGTGCAATCTGAAAATAATTCTGGGGAATACTAAAACAGCAAAGCCATGCGCGTGTCGTGTTTCGAGCATTCTTCCATAAATTAAAGCTAATGAGGAACTGAGGTCCACACAGGTACGAATTCCAAGGAAGGTTTGTACTCGTCACGTAAACTATTCTGTAAATACTCAACAATAAACCGTCAACGGCTACCAAGTTTTCCCATTATCCATTAACCTAATTAGTTTTGGATTTCGTAGGGACTTCGACGTTCTTAGAAGTTGGTGGTTCGAAGTTAAGGTGCCTAAGCTTACTACCAAATAAGGTGAACTGGCATTGCTGCTAAACTACACGAATAGATGGTCAAGTCTAGATTTGGGAAGTTAAACTTGAGAGTACAGGTCAAAGTGGTTAAACAACTACTTACTCTGAGAGAAAAGTACACCAATCGTCAAAACTTTTTTGTTCTATTTTCTTCAAGAAATCAATTAAAAACAAGGCTTCCCTATGAAGAAGCAATAATCTTTTTTCAAATACTGGGAAATTAGCAATACAAAAGACGCAACGATAGAGTAGGTCGAGACCAACAAAAATTACTTAATAAAAAATTGTATATTTGACAATTTAAAGGCTTTTTCAAAATTTTATTTTAAAAATTGGTACATTTTTGATTGCAAGGAAATAAACGGGACTGCAACTCATTATTCGGACTCAAAGGATTCATTTTGATTTCCCTTCGAAGAATACTACAAGTAAGATACTCATACGGATAAATATTTACTTTAATATGTTAGATAAATTATTAATAATTGTTTTAATTTTTATCAAATAGTAGTGCATTTTTAAAACTTCTGAGAGCGAGGTTAAAAAAAGCGATCCGAAAAAAGATGTCACATGTACGACACTTAGAATGAATAATGACAAATGATTCATAACGTTCATAACGTTCATAACGTTTTAGATGAAAAGATGATTTCATCTTAATTAGTAGGAACCAGGATGAAAACTGTGAACGTGGAGACGACAGCATTCCGCGAATTTCTCACGCTGGATGACGCTAATTAAATCCCAGCAAGGACTTTCGGTATCCAAGAGAAAAGAGACGAGGAGGTTAAAGCAGAAGTTGGTATAGGTGCAATTTGCATTTCATTAATTCACCGCCACGCGAATTTTTCTTGTCTCGCCTTGACAGAACGCGACACACCACATTCACAGAAAAAGGGGTTCATTCCTTTTCAACTCACTCTGATTTTGTCAAGAAAGAACGAAAGCATGGAAAAGTGAAAATAAACCCCTACATCAAGATAATTTAATACAAAAGACAAACATATAATACAAAATAATTCAATCAAAACCTTCTCTGTAAACAATAGTGTACGTGTGCAAAAACGATTTTATCATAAAATCTGTAATGCATCCCATACAAAAAAAAGCACAACAACCTTGCACCATTAAATATTCTCTGGCGATGACAAAATAGCTCCTTTCTTGTAATAATCACCTATAAAAAGCGGTTACTCCGGTGGCTTCATTCAAAATTTATATAAAACACACCCTCTTACTTTTCAACAGCATATTCCATTACTATGATAGAACGAAATTTCCATTAAATTTTGAATAAAATTCCACTATAGAGTAAAATGTGCTTTAACATCAAAATGAAATTTCACCCTCAACAGCATTAAAATATTATTTTACAAGAGTCAAATTCCAGCTCTTCGTAGTGTTGAGTATATTCAACTTGTGCATTGAAATAAAATCGATTACTATTTTTTCACTATACTTTTTACGTTTCCAAGAAATGTGTAAACATTTGTTCATATTGGATATTTTAACTCAATATATTCACAATATTTCACAACCATAATTGACATCTTTTAAATTGTCTCCATCAAGTTAGATTTGGGGGAAAATTATTATTTCAAAAAAGCTGAAAGGGTGACTAGAAGGATTTATTCATCAAAAGATTTTCTCTTAAATATTTTTGTGGGATAAAATAGACTACTTTTGCCAGAGAACACATTATTAACAAAAATGAAAGCTTTTGATATACAGAATAATGTGTCTGATGAAGATTTGATTTATATATTTTTTACATGACAAAGCCAAACTAAATCCTCTGGCAAGTAGGAGAGGCGATTCACGTATTACGATTCAACACTCTTATCTTTTGTGTTCACCATCCACCTGCAAAATTTACTTCTACTCCCGCAGTGACCTCGTCCCATTAGTATTTTTCATGGAGTCGACTGAGTGTGTCTATGTAGGATGTGAACTGCTATTATGCTCAATCCCTTATCGTTTCTACCATGCCATATATCTTCGAGCACCACTTCCTTTCTCTTTCAGTACCCGATAGAAACGAGGAGTGCGGAACGAAAATTATACGAACGGCACAAAAATGTGATTGGGATTTTCTGCTCTAGGGACGTCATCGCCATCGAACATCGTCTTTCGAACCATTCGGATACCTTGAGAAATGCTGGAAACACGGTTTACGAGTCGTTACAAGAAAATAACCAGAAGGAATACAAGGGAGAATAGTTTACGATTCTTTGATAGAAAATGTTTTGCCATCAATAAAATACCCTTTCGACCATTCCATAAAGGTACATCCTTTTCAGATAAAATACATCACAAAAATAATCTTAAGTTTGATTAATAAAGTTGATTCTATCAGATCAGTAGAATTATCATTAAATATTGGGGAAATATTTCAAAAAAGCATTATCTGTAAATATGAAAGCATTACCTGAAGAATGAGTTTATAAATTCTTAGATAAATCAGATAAATTTTTTACTGAAAATAAAAATTATATTAATAAAATTAAATTAATTATAAACAAAATTATATAGAAATGAATTAATGAAATGATAATATTCTATTACCTTATGCAATACTTTGATTGGGATAATGTTTCTATTCTTGATCATGAACCTATTTCGAGAAAAAGAACTATTTTCGAAATGGTCCACATTAATTTAGAAAAAATTTTTATTAATTAAAAAAAGGAGATTAAATTTTTAAATAAACTTTACCAAAATTTGTTTACTTAAATATAGAAGCTTTCCTTTCAATCTAAATTAAATACTTAGAATTTAACTTTTCAATTTTCTCCAAATGGTTCAATGACTGTCGGATTGTTGAATTTGACAGTTCATTGACCTGCGATGTACATATAAATACCACGATCAATTATAAAATTGTCACGATTACAATGCTTCCTCTATAAGAAAGAAAAATTATTCATTCTAATTGCGACAATTAAAAACACAAGTTTTACTTGTAATAGAAATTGTAATGTTAACTTAGATTCATTTTATGGTAATCTTTAAACTATTTTTAAATCAATTAATTTTATTTGTAAAAATTAATTATTATTATTATTAAAAAAACATTATTCTAGTTCTGATGAGGACAGACTATCTATCGAAACGTAAAATGGTTTTTTAATTATTTATTTATTTAATAAACCTAATGGAGAGTGAATCGGATCGATTGATAAATTATGTTACCCTTCTACATAAGTTTTTTCACCGAGTGATAAATTCTTCTACATCTTAATGTTATAAAATTTTACAGAGAAGTAGATTTGTTGTATCTTTTACTATTATTTCATCTCTTAATATTATTTTATCTCTTACTATTTATTTCATCTCTCACTATTATTCCATTTCTTACTATTATTGCATCTCCTACTCAACATTATTTATAAATTTTAAAATATTTATGTTTTACAATCCTACATACGTATTTTAAATAAACACCATGAAATTGCTATCGCTTTAAATTTGGCCCATTTTTCAAATTTCACTTTAGAATCAACAAAATTCAGCTCAACAAACGTTTTTGTAAAATAAATAATATTTTTCGTGTGAACGGTTATCAGAGCGTCCCTGTCTCCATGAAACAACAATAGGAGCTTTTATTTGACAACCACAGCTACAAAATAACTTTATGTAAATAAATATAGAGAATTCATTTAACGAAATAGTGAATAAATCTGCAGAATGTCTCTTTGAAAGGTTGAAATGCTTTTTTTTCCACCCCAGTGAATTAACTGTCTATATTTCCTCCCCAACAGATTTCCTGGCTACATGCCTAATTCATGAAAACATTCCACTGGTGAGAGCAGTGCATATTAAGTCCAGAACAAGCAGAGCGTGATAAAAAGCACGAAATGATTTTATATCTCACATATGTTGAATAGTTTAAGAGTCACGAATACACTTAAAAAGTGCAAACGTTAAAATGAACATGAGAGTACAAACACATTACTTCCAGGGTCATTCGAATACCTGTACACCTTTGTTAAATAAACTTCATCGCTCTAGTTTTCAACCCAGGAACAAAATTCTTTACTTCGCGTCCATATTATCGAGAAAATGAAATATCAGCATTAAATATCAATTTCAAGAACTGCTTTTCATGGTTGCTTGATCATAACTCAATATTATGTAAATATATGATCTGATGCGGTAAAACTTACCACGTACTGAATCGTTTTTTACTTTCAATAACTGAAAAATAACAAAGATCAGTCTGGGGTAAATAAGCTTGAAGGATTTCAATTAGTTAGCAATGAATCTTCGCAAGAGTAACTGCATTTACTTAGGTTCAAAACTCGCATCTTAAACCTTTTCGATTTCTTTGATTTTTACTTTAATAGATTACAGTTCACTTAAACAATTCGAAGTGTTTTGTTTTATGTATAAAACCAGGAGCTTGTTTCTATCGGAAAATAGAATTTAAAATAAATTAATACCTTAAATAAATTTTCTATCCTTCGG
The DNA here is from genome assembly GCA_011057455.1 of Ganaspis sp. Gsp50. Classification (NCBI taxonomy): domain Eukaryota; kingdom Metazoa; phylum Arthropoda; class Insecta; order Hymenoptera; family Figitidae; genus Ganaspis; species Ganaspis sp. Gsp50. Next base: position 18,393 of record WNHD01006872.1, on the reverse strand, counting down.
AGGTACAAGCTGACAAATTTAAATTACTGATAATTCAAATTTATTTACTTTTATCTGGGATCGTTTTATCTCTAAATGTTTTGTTCCTGCCAAAATTACAGGTAATTGAATTGAACGGATACTCCAAAATTTATACTAAACATGAAGGCAAAATTCAGTAATGACATAGTTAATTCCCCTTTTCAAACTTATATTTCTGTAAAAATGTAATTTTCTTTATATTAATTTGCATTAATTGGTTGAGAAATATTATTAAAAATAACTTGCCGCAAAATTAAAAAGTTGAAAAAGTTAAAAAAGTTAAAAAATTTAAAAAAGTTTAAAAGTTAAAAGAAAAGTAAAAGAGAATATCAAAAGTAGCATCACAATGACGTCAGAATTTTAAGTGGAATATATTGATTCCAGTTGTATGACAATTTCCGACTGTATTTTATTAAAAATTAAAAAAAGTGTTTCATGGTTGAGAAGCATGTAAAACTATCGATAAATTGACGCATTTTGATCTGAAAATAATAAAGCAGAATGACTTGTTACCGGCTCATACCTGATCCACAAATTCCCCGCATTCTTTTGTTTTTCATAATTAAAATCACAGCTGAAATTTAATATCGTTGTCATAATTTTTCCGACGCGTCTAAAGCGCCAGCCACGGGCGCAGCTCGTTGAGATTCCTGACGCGGTTTGCGTATAAATCTGAGGGAATATAATTTTATTATATGAAAAAATTCCAAACGGAGTAACCTATATTTCAACCACGACCAAGGACGAAAGACTCGTTAAAGTGGGTTATTTATTTTGACTTTCGCATATGGATATCTCATCCTGTCACCATTACCTTCCCTGTCATCAGTCTATGTCGAGAATACGTGCACTCACGTTAACATTTTCCGACTACAAGATTTATGCCTTATACACATATTTTACACTTCCGAGAATTTTGAATGTCTACATTGTTCTGCAGCTATATCAATTCTCTATTTCACCATTTCCCTCAGATATTTGCGCTCTTGCCAAATTAAAATAGGAAAATTTCTTGGAGTTCCTGACAATCTTTTAACGTTTTTAAGTACAACTTTTTTCATAAGTTAAATGACTGACCAACAAAACAATAATACAATGCATTGCATACATAAATCTCGAATTATTCATTTCCAAGGTTTATTTCACGAATTAAGAAAATTCTTAACTCTTTCTGGTTCAGAGAAAAGAAGCTGCAATAAAAATCTTTATCTTAATTGCAAATAACTTTTCATTACTCACCGATTTTGACGCAGCTATTAATAAACATGCACAAGTATAACTCACCTGCAACAAAAAAACAAAACTTTTATTACTTTAGATACATATTATAATTTATAGCAGAAAGTTGACAGAAAATAATTCGATAAATGTGAAAAAAATCGCATCTTAATGTAGAGCAGTTGAACAGAAAATAGAAACTCGGTTATAAGGTGGAATGTTCAGGTCCAATGAAACTCCGTTAGATGATGATTCTACTGCAGTGCGTGATGAATGGCATCACTTTAATCTCTACAATTTATTCAATAATCATCTTCTAATCTTTGAATCCTTCTATCATGAATATTGAACATAATGCCTATAAACACGAGATACAGCATTTTACGAAAAATAGATTTTGTTAAAAGAGAAGTTAAAATATTAAAAAAATGCTGTTTTATCTTTCAGGACAAAAAAGACGAAACATGTTCGAAGCGTTACGTAGGAGGATCAACGAGTAGCAGTAATTACATATTGAACGCCGTGCTTGTCAGCAACATTTGCACTTACATAACAACTAGATAATTGTGCGATATACATACACTATCTCTTAGAAAATCATAAAAAGATAACACCACCAACGCTCTAAGCAATATTGAACAAGGATTTCATTTTTAGAATAAGCGATGAGTTTATTTCAAGTAAACTAAGAATGAAAAGGACGTTATAAGTAATCGTTATTTATCGGCGACGATTTTTAATTAGTGCGATATGCCAAGGATAAATGAGAATTTAGTAGAACCACTTAACTGGCTCTCGCGTCTGACTATAATAATTCTTCTCCACTTGAAAGCTTTTCCTTGCAGTAGAAAAAGTAAATTCCTATAAAACAAATACAAACTCAAGAAAATATTGAAAATGAATAATATGTGCAGGATGGAATTTTCTCTTGAAAAAAGAGAATAAATAAAATTTGATATGAAAACAAATAAAGATACAAATATAAAGAGATCCATAACAGTTTTTTACAATAATGAAATGCAAATTCTTCTATTATAAGTGAAATATCATTACTGATTTCTCTGCTCACGGTACACTTGGAATAGAAATAAGTTTAAAAAAATGCAACGAAAACTGCTAGTGTAGGATTTTTTACATATTCATAGGTCAAAAATCTGGTTTAAACAAAATCCTATCCCATTTAATTGGCAATAAAATTTACACATAGGTGATAAAATTTTAAATTCATAAAAAATTAACATTTTTAGAGTTGCAGACAAGAATTGGTGTAGAATGGTAAAAAATTCTTATCTTCAGGCTGTCAGTAAAATTAGACCAAGCTTTTTAGATGCGAAAAAAGTCCACGAAGAAAAATCATCAAAAGCTCTAACCATCTCAAAGATATTTTAAGCACTTCATTAGAACTTTAAATTTAAATTCAAAGAAATTCACATTTTTAGTATCATCGACAAAAATTGGTGTAGAATTGGTGTAGAATAGTAAAAAATGCACATTTTCAAGGTGTGTGTGAAATTACACCAAGCTTTTTAGATATGAAAAGAGTCCACTGAGGAAAATCGTCAAAAGCTCTAACCATCTCAATCATTTTTTAAGCACTTCATCAGAACTTTAAAATCAATCATTAATTAATTAAATTAATGTCAGACAGTAGAAAAAGCAAGCATAGTCAGCCCTACGCAACAATAAGGACTTAAAGTCAGACAGTAGAAAAAGCTATCATAGTCAGCCCAACACAATTTCAAAGACTTCAATTGAGACAGTAGAATAAGCAAAAATAGTCAGACCAAGGCAGTAAATGTGATTTAAAACCAGACAGTAAAAAAAGCAAAAATGATTAGACCAAGGCAGAAAGTGTGTTTTAAAACCAGACAATAGAAAAAGCAAAAATAGTCAGACCATGGCAGAAAGTGTAATTTAAAACCTGATAGTGGAAAAAGCAAAAAAGTCAGACGGAGGCAGTAAGAAAAATTTAAAGCCAGACAGTAGTGAAAGCAAACAAAGTAAGACCAGCGCAGAAAGAATAATTTAAGATTAGACAGTAGTAAAAGCAAGCAATGTCAGACAAACGCAGGAAAAATAATTTAAAGAAAAAGTAGAAGAAGCAAGCTCTTTATTTGGTCTGACAATTTTTGCTTTATCTACTTTTTCTTAAACCTCCTTTGCTCTTATGGTCTGACTATGCTTGCTTTTTCTACTGAATGGTTTTAATGTTTCTTACTTCGTCGGTCTCACTATGTTTTTTTTTACTCTTTAATTTCGTCTTGCTGCGTTTGTCTGACTATACTTGTTTTTTCTACTGTCTGGTTTTTTATTGCTTTCGTCGGACTATTTGCTTTTTCTTCTATCTGGTTTAAATTTATTTTACAGTGATTATCAGACTATAATTGCTTTTTCTACTACCTCATTTAAAATATCTTACTGCGTTGGTCTGACTATGCTTGCTTTTTCTACTGGCTGGTTTTAAATCTCCCTTACTGCTTTTATTATAATTCTTTGTAGAGAAATAGATGCGATCCGTTGCCTTGAATACCAAAATAAACGGCACTTGTCTCAATGGTCCTAAATCACCCTTTGAACTTGAACAAAAGTAAAAAAAAAGTCTTGCCTAAAAATTAAAAATTATATTTTGTGGACCTAATTAAATTAATAATAAAAGATACTGATGTGACATTCCTGTTTCTTTTACGTTAATCGTATTTTACGTAATTTGCTTTATGAAACAAAAAATGCCTTTGACTTTGAGAAATAGTAGTGTTGTCAGTCACAATTCCATTGTAACAAAAGGAAAGCCATTATCTAACGAGACGTCAAAGACTTATTGGCTGTAACACTGTGAGCGCAAAATTAAACCGCAAAAATGTTTAAAGAAGGATTCAATGGATTTTAGTCTGATCGTTTATCTTACTCTCTGACAGTATTCCGCAATTTTCTCTTATCTTCTTTCATCATATCCCAGGTTGACAATCCAATTTGTAGCGCATCAAGATAAAAGGGAAACACGAGCGGGTGTAGCCTCTATCGAAAAAGGAAGCTGAAGCGGCGTGAAATACAGTAATGAGATTCGAAATACGCCTACTCTAGAACAAAGAAGCTTTATAATAACGTGACCGTTGCAGCTAGCCAAGGTTGCTTATGTGAATTGCATAATTCAGTGCCTTATCCGGTGATAACTTATCCAATCACCGCACTGTCAGTTACAATCTACCGACTCCATTACCTGTCGATTTATCTTAATGGAACGTGATCGTTATTTATCACTATTTTCAGTTGCGAGCACCGGCACAATTTCTCTGGCTCTGAGCTGCTGTGCAAAGACTCTGCGCAAGAAAATAAAAACATCCAATATCCCGCCGTGTATACATTATAAACAACAAATCGTCCTTCCTTGTGGCAATCTGTTAGTGACTCTGAGCGCCCTAGGGTGGTTTGTCTTTAACATGCCATTCGATCGACAGGTCAATTCACGTTTCATTCTAAATTCAAATTTTCGATTTAACACTATCAACCACGAATTCTGATTCTGACATGTGGCAGCCGCATGTTACATTAGTTTCCTTCCTGAGGGAATAAAGTGACCATTGCCTTAGGAAAGCAAGTCAAATATATATTCAAGAATACAAGCATTTCTTCCTTTCTATCAAAACCACCGTTTGTTTCATTATTGTTTGGAACTACGTTGGCTTTTGAAATGTAATCCAAAAAATACAGAATACGTCCTAAAATAATACACTTAGTGGATCGACACATTTCCATCAAATTTCTTTTAAAATCGACCGTCACATTATAACATTATATTATTATAAATAAAAACGTACCGGATTAATATGTACATTTTGTTACAAACCTTAAACACATGAGGTCAAAATTATAGGTTGCAATAAATCGGCGCCAAATTAATTAAAAAAATAGTTTTAGATCTAATTATTATTTCTCTTGGAAAAATCTTAGCTTAGCTTTCACAAATTGATGACCTTGCAGAATTTCAAGTAGTTTATTACTTATTATTATTACTTATTATTATTACTTATTATTATTACTTATTATTATTATATTACTAGAAGGAAAATCTTCTTAGAAAGGCAAATTTTAATTTTCATTGTTACCAACTCTCGTAACACATTTATTTACAGACTGAAACTATTATTGTTAGCAAATTGAATTTATTGTCCTTTTGGTAATTGAAAATATTGCAGTGTGTAAATCTGACAAAGTATTTAATCAAAAATAAAATATGATTGTGCTAGCTAATTTTTTTGTCCAGTTTTGCAGAATGAAATCGACTGATATTTATGATCCACTGACAGATCGTAAAGACCATTCATAGTTTCCACTTCTTGGGCAAACTTTTTTTTATTAACTCTGGCAAAACTTAATTGCCCGCAAGGTATTCTTCCTCTCAATTGAACACAATTGAAAGACGAAACATAATTCATGTTCTTCATTAGAGGGCGCAACTTGTATTATTGCTGGTTTCCCGCAGCTGCAACTGTCGCTTCGCAGAATTAACTTAACAGCAACAGTTATTAGTGATGTTTCATTTGTCACCCTGTTGTACCATAAATGTCACCTTCGTGGCACGAGACGTCAAGTAAAACCTAAACTGGCATATTGCGTTGAGCAAACCATGAAAAATTGTCTCGTGTGTTATAATTGTTTGATATAAATAAAAATTTATCAACAAGAAAAAAAATCATGTGTCCAAAAAAAGTAACATCTTTCACATAATTATTTTTCTAGAAAGGAGTTTTAGCAATGATAAATTAGGAGCCGAAGATTTATGGTCACAGCTCACTTCTAAAGATGTACATTTATTTTCCTATGAAAATATAATCTCAAAGATATACAATTTTCACCATTATTTACTGCGGCAGGTTGAAAAATATAAACTTGAAAACTTGCAATTACTTTATAGCACCATCATGTGCTAAAACCACTTTTAACAACCCTCGGGATGGAGTTAATTAAATGTGTTTGAAGATTTAACGCTAAACTGGCTAGAACCTCAATATATCTCACTTCACTCGTGTTATAAGCAACCCCTACATCATGATAAGAGAACAAGGGGATGCTCGAACAAGTGTTGAAGAGATAAGTAGATAAAAGGGATACAAGAAAAATTCTGCAATAAGAAGTGAAGACGGTGGAGGATTTTCTATTATATATTGGCACGTGAATGTTCAAAGAAAAGTTAATATAAAGAAAACATAAAAGTCAAATCTTAAATTCAGTTTGCTACTGTTTGTTTTAAATTAAATTCACTCAATGGAGAGAATGGTTAACACAAATTATCGTCATTATTAATTATCACTTAACGAAAATTATAGTCATTATTAATTATCACTTAACGAAAATTATAGTCATTATTAATTATCACTTTACACAAATGATCGTAATTACTAATTATCAATTTACACAAATTATCGTCATTTTAATTATCAGTTTACACAAATTATTGTCATTTTAATTATCACTTTACACAAATTATCCTGCAGCAAATAAAAAAGTAAAGATGTATAATTTTTTTTAAAAAATGCATCTTGTGTTTACGAAACTTGTGTCCAATTAAACGAGCTTCTCAATGTTTCTAAAGTCTGAAAATCTCAAAAACTCTTAATGCTCAAGTGGCTCCTCGCAAAGACGATATTTTTCTCCTTCGTAAATTACTAAGATATTAAATGATAAAAACTTAAAGGAATACATATTTAAATTTTTAAATTAAATATTTAAAAATTGCTAGTAAAATTCCAAAATCCATAAGTAATTAAATTTTAAAAATAAAAAGCAAAAAATAAACATACGTTAAATGAAAATATACAATTCACATCCTTGTTCCCATTTTGCCAAGATGATAAATTGCCTTTTAACTTTTACAAAAAGCTAATTAATTTCTTTATTCTCTTTTCATAAAAAACTGCTTAAATAGATTAGCAAGATAGGGAAAGAGAACCTACTTTTCCTGCAGGGAAAATTCTTTATATGATGAAAAACTAACGACGTAGAGATTGTTCAATAAGTTGAGCTGTCATGTGGTGACAAAGCACAGAACAATTTGATGGAAAAGTCTTGGCTTAAAGATGAACAAAAGAAAAAGTTGAAAAATAGAGATAATGAAGAAAAGGGAGACGATAAAGAAGATACACGCTATATAAGGATAAATTGATGCAGTCTTAGTATAAATTAGCCTGCGATTTTATAAAAAGAAACCAAGAGAGGATATTGAGATAAATTGCATGAAAGTTTAATGGTAGAGTTTTAGAGAAAAGGAATTAGATGTGAAGAAAAAATACAATAAAGAGAGTTTTTAAATTAAAGAGTTTTAAAAACATAAAAATACGTAAAAATCACACCTGATAATAAATGATAATAAATAATAAATGAATTTTCTTTAGAACTCCTAGGTATGAGGCACGTAATTCTGAATCTTTTTATTTACCGACACTTTATTCGTTAAATGAATTTTCTAGATATGTTTTTTGCTTCAACTTTTATTCAAAATATAAAAGCATAAAAAAATACTTGCTTTTTGTTTACATATATTATTGTAAGTGTCGATATATTTTATTTTATCTGTATTTTATTTTATTTTTTTTTAATTATTTTATCTTTACTTAAGATTGTATTTTCTTGTTCAATTACTTTTGTAACCCTTTTGCGGTCCTTGAGACTACGGGAACTATGTATTAATAAAATAAAATAAACTAAAATAAACTAAAATAAAATAAACTAAAATAAAATAAATTATATTTATTCCACGTACGACAATCAGAAAATCAAGACATAAAATTAATGGGTTTTCAGAACTATTTCAAACGTTTCTTTTACCTGCAAAGTTTCAAGTTAAAGTGAATACATAAATTATAACAGTTGTTATAGGAAGAAAGCGCACCACTACCAAAGTAAAGGCAATATAAACCGACATGTTTCTTTGTGCTTTATGGGCGTCGGTTGGCATCTACCATAAATGGGCTAATAAACAGAGGGCGAGGTCTAATACCCACAAGACGGGTAGAAAGGGGTTGGCAAGAGTTTGCTGAATCGGCTGGGCCACTTGCACCGACAAACCTTGTTCCTCTTTGTGGAATTTCCTGTCACCCCTCCTACCGTCTTATCCGGTTTTCTACTGATATCACAACCATACCTCCTAGAGCACGAAGCTAGTCTGCTCACTATTGCAATTCGCGAAGCTACCAGCATTTCGCACCCAGCTCGCCACGAGACCGCATATAACTCGAGAATTGGCGTGATATACGAGACGAATTAATAACCCCCATATAGGTACGAGCAAGGTAACGCGCACGGATTACGGGGATGGCGATATACCGACCGCCAATTTTACCTCCATTTCGACCTCGTCTCGTGCCCGAGGGAAAGCGAAATTCCACGCTAAACCTGAAACGCTTTTTCTCATGGCATGAAAAAAACTGGCTTATCTTTTGCATGTTTTAACACCGAGGAAACCTTGCGATAACATCGTCAAACGGATTTCAAAAGAAGAGCTGTTGCTCTTTTTTCCGACAGATTTTCAGGCCAAGGCAAAAATACCACTCAAACAGATAAAGTCACAAATATCAGCTCGACAGTTTATCGACAATCGTGTCTTGTTTTCGTATTGTATTTTCTAATCCAGTAACACTTGTCATCTTTACACATATACTATAATACAAATTTTTTAATTCTTTCCTTTACTTTCAATTTAGAATAATAGTTTTATTTTCTTATTTTAAGTGCGCCAAGTTATTTTTAAAGTTGAAAACAAAATTGTTAAAATCTAAAATAGGAATTAAAGACAAAAATAATAATTAAAGACAAAAATAATAACAAAAAATCTAAAATAGACTTAAATCGTACCACGAGAAAACGAGACGTCATTGCTGGACGCAATATCCTCAATATCGCAATAGTGCTGGAGGGTTTCATATACAGGACGAGAATTAGAAATCCAAACAATTTTCGAGCCCTCAGAAGCTCCAATTCGAGCCCCAATCACAGATAAATATAATTTATTAAAACCCGGAATAAAACACATTTTCTTCGAAACTCTACAAAAGCTTATAATAATTCGCAGTGGAATAGAAGGGCTTTTAATTTTATTTTGTTTAGGACATTTTGTAATAAGAATTACAAGAGAAAGATTGTTTAAGCAAATGACAAAGGCGTTTTGAATAGTTTTGAAACTCGGTTTGCTATAGGCTATGAAGTTAACCGTTTAAAACCAAGGTAACTTTAAAAATGTATTTGCGGTCAATTTGGGGAAAAAAATTATTTTATTTCCCATTTCCTTTTTTCTTCTTTTTTCTGTGAAATTCACTACCAAGCATTACCATATATTCGGTTCTCAAACGAGCTACAAAAATCCCAACCTAGATATGATATTGATACCTTTGAATGGAAAAGCTTTTTACAGATAGCACATAACTAAAAGGGAGTTTTTTCGAAGTCTAAAATTTAAATCGCCTCCAGAAAAATTCTGTACTATAAATGCAGAATAAAAAGCCCCAATTCAATTTACAGTCTTTTTAATATCAAAACGTTTTAAAGTTCTGTTACTGACAGTAAAAACTAGATTTACCGAAGTTGGAAATTCAAAATTCAATTTCATATTCACTGTAGCATGGGTATAAATTATAATCAGAAATTAAAGACTAAAATTAAATTAAAATTAAATATTAAAATTAAATAAAAATTAAATACTAAAGTTAAATAAAAAATAAATACTAAAGTTAAATAAAAATTAAATACTAAAATTAAATAAAAAGTAAATACTAAAATAAATGCTTTTGTTAATATCGATATTACTGCAATAACTCTGCACCAAATTTTTTTTAAAAAAAGGGGTTAAGTCAAACTACTTGTGTTATAAATAAATTTTGTTTCTTAATAAAATTATCGCTCTTGCTTAGCTATCACAGATTGATGACTTTGCAGGATTTCGAGTGGTTTAATAAGATTATTTTACTTAAGGAGTTTAATTTTTTGTTACGAACTCTCCTGTACTAATACTATTATTCCTTTTGAAAAGTTTTAAAATAGTTTCTGATATTTGCGATAACTATGCATGACACACATTGTGCTATTTTCCCTATCAGCAAATGTGTTTTTCTTCTGCATATCGAGATAGTTTAATTTCCGTCTTTTCTTATTTTTCCCTTTTATGACTTACATTGAGTCTCACTTTATATCGATCAGAGTTTGTACTTCCTTCAAATTTTTATCAAGCAAAGAAGATCACCAGCTGTGCATGAGTATAGGGATCCAGAGGCGGAATGTGCTCTCTGCGGAAGAAATTTTCGCTTCTAAGAGAAGTAAAAGTATTAGACTTGGGCTGCAACGATGAACTGTTCAGCAAGTCATTCTCAACCCCTCGCATTCAATAAATCAACTCTGTCGAAACACGCACTGTTATTGATCGTGATGGTCATGTACTTTCATTTTCATAGACCACACGTTGGGCAGTTCCATCTTCGTCTTCTGTTCTTGCCAGGATATGCCACTTGACTCTAGTTTGCCGATTAAATTCACAAAAGCGGCAACAAAAATGTCGCTTTTTCACAAAATATGGAGAATATTCCACTGACCCTTTACTAATAATTTACAATTTTCATTTCATTTTTTTCTTTTTTTTTCTTCTTTTCCTTTTTTTTGTTTATTCGCTAGCAAATAACTATTTCTTGTAATTCTAAAATTGTCGAAAATGTCCTGCCAAAGAATTATATAGACATATTTAACGTTAAAAGGAGATCAAAGCAAGAATAGAATTTCATGAATTAAAGTTTTGCTGATGAAACGTTTTTCAAAAGAGCTTTGAATCAAGGGAAGTTGTGAGATAATATGAGGGTTCAGATACATTCTTATTATTGCCTGCTTCTTTATGGCTCGAATATAAGGACAAGAATCGTTGAGCGTTTGCGAATAAAAAATTGTCCATTATTAACAAAGGATTTAAAAGCATCTGTCACCGGAATAGGTAGTTCTTACGGTGGAGACTCATTTTCAAATGCAACATAGTTTCAAACATTAAATTCATGCAGAAACATACAAATCCCCAACCTGACTATACTCAAAGGGACTCAGGAACTCAGTAATCTGCCTTACTCTTTGACCATCATATATGTACAGTTTTAGCTGTAATAAGTGAACTGATGTGTGAGTAATTGAGACGAATAAATACTTCTCTACTTTGCAAACTGACTGGGCAACATTAATTACCAATGTCACTGCGATTAGCAGAACGTGGCAAAAGCTTTAACATCCTTCTACTATTCCAGTTCTACAGTAAATTAACTGTATTTACTGTTTAATAAACATTAACTGTTTAACAAACATTAACTGTTTAACAAACATTAACTGTTTAACAAACATTAACTGTTTAGCAAAGTAAATTATGAATTTGTTTATACTCAAAACGTCGACAGTAACACTGCTATCAATGCTCGTCACAATTATATAAATTTTTTATCCGATTCCCCAGAAAATAAAGACGCAATTTGAGGTACCTCTGACGTTTTTGACACTTTTCTGGATCAAAATGAATTATAAAAAAAGTACATGGATTTGCTATTTAAAAAAATGTTCAGTTTTTACGTTTTTCCAAATTTTGATGTGTTCTTGAATTGTTTTACATTCTACCTCTTGCATTTGATTCAGCTTTAAAAAATACGAAATTTAAGGTACCTATCAAACACTACACTTGTTTGGATCATGTTCTCTTTTGATAAAATATGCATCAATGTGTATTTTAAAAAATCATCTTTGACGTTTTTGCAAATTTAACTGTATTCCTGAAATTTTTTTGCAATCTGACTTTTGCATTCAATTCCCCAGAAAAATAGACGCAATTTGAATATGATAATGTTTTGCTTCCTCATAGGGAAGCATTGTTTGACATTTGCATGGATCAAAATGAATTTTAAAGAATTGTACATCAAACTGCAATTCTAAAAAATTTGCAATTTTCACGTTTTTGCAAATTTGAAGATTAACTTTCAAATAGGACATTTAAGAAAGTAAGCTTCAATATAAATCCATAGGAAACTTTAGAATTTAGGGTGTTTTAGTAACTGAAAAAGAAAGTTTGGAAAAGTTTGGAAAAATACTCGAATAAATAGTTTCTCGATATATTTTACTTCTTAGAAATAGATGAGCTTTTAGAGTATTACTGAGGAGTGAATTCCAGTATATGTGACTCTTTCATGTATACAGTATATTTTCAGTATAAGGTGCTCCTTCATGACAGATGATCTATTTAGCTGAGCCCAAGCAAAATTTCTAAGTATCAATTATTTAATTATTGAAATTTCACCTGACATCAGGCCAACCAACTTTGGTTAGCATTAATTATACGATCAAAGGAGCTCTGCTGGCATGTGAATAATCTATAGGCAACAGCTAAAGGGATATTCGAGAAACTGCGATGCCTACAACGCAGCACAGAGAACACACAACTCAAATCGTTCTTCCATATAACTGACCTTTTGACGCACAGATGTGCCAAATTCTACTCAGACTTGACAAATACCCACTAAAACGATTAACTTCAAATTACAGTGTTACAAAAAAGCTACAAAAAACTTTGGATCACTTATCTCTTTGCCATTTTTTTGACCAATTTCTTTCTAACTCGTATAAAATCACTCTCGAAATCATGTATCAAGTATACATGTAGTATACATAGTGTGATAAATAATAAATACACTTTAGCCACATTCTAACACAATTTTAGATCCTTAATTTTATTGAAGGAAAGATCGCGCAAAAGAATTGAATAAAAAACGTAAATTATTTCAATTAACGATCTGCATCGCAAAATAGATGTATTCAATCAAAAATTTGTAAATCCTTCAAATTTTCACACTCTTCATTTTTACGGTTGAAAATTTTGAGAGAAGATATACGAAAATGCGGCTGCGGTACTGGCTCATTACTGCTAATACCTAAAAAAATGCTTCCCTATGAGGAAGCAAAATGAAACTATTTATGACGATTTTAGAGTAACAAAAGTAAATCTTTTAATTCAATTTATATAGAAAGCTTTAAAAAAAGTTCAAGCCCTGATAGTGACAGAATTTAAATTTCCGCACGGACTGTCTTTTTAGCTATCTAAAAATGTCACGTAGTTTTTTATTAACACAAACGACGGTATAAATATTCAGATCATCATTCTCCACAACGAGGGCGTGTACATCTCATTACAGCAAACGATTTTTTAACTTGACACATAAAACAACTGGGTCAAACTAGTAGACACCTACTTTTATACAAAAAAAGTAATCTCATTTAGAAATAAGCAAGTCAAAGCTCCACGATAATTGCAGTACTCAACATTTCCCTGCGAGAAGAGCAAGTAATTTTCGAAAATTGGCAACACCGGTTGCTAAAACATCGCACATTGATTGGCTATTGTCAACTCTATAAGCGAAACGAAAACGAAACAGTGATTATGGCGCAAACTCAATTTTCGAAGGCTTTGTCCAGTAGAATTGCATTAATTTATCCCTCACGAACTTTTTTTTACGTAGAATTTTTAAATTGTAATTCTAATTGTAATTACTTTAGTTTTAATTGTACTCTGCTATGTTCAAGTTTTTAATAAGTTTTAAAGAAACTTCGAAAATTAGAAAAGAGAACTTCAATGAGGATATACAGAAAGCAATGTGCACATTACATATTACATTACATTCGATTAATATTACATTTAATTTTCACCTTATTATACGATTGGAATTGAAGTTTCGAATTTATTATTTAATTTAATTTAATCTGCTCAAAAGTGTATTACCTAAGTGGAAATTAAAATTTGTCGATTTATTTCCTGTTCGATCAGTGTATCAACCATTCAGTTCTTCAAAGATAAAATCTGCACCTGTTTCTTTAACTTGAAGACGTTCAACTGCAACTTATCTGCATGAATAGAATACTCGTATTTCATGTTATCCTCCTTTTTCAAATAAAGTGCAAGTCACAAGGATGCTTTCCTACACTTAAACCTCCTATTCGCATGTTACAGTAACTCGACTCTAACTTGGCATACTTTCAAAGAATTCCCACGAAATTTATGAAGACTTCAAAATCCACCAAGTACTTTACGAATTTATCATTCAAAACCGAATCCCCCTAGAAGTGTCGAAAAGCCTTACTGGGGCTATTCTTTTCTACTCTGGGAATCTTTTCTACTCTGGGAATCATTTCTACTCTGGGAATCATTTCAAAATGAACAAACTCAAATGAAACTAAATTTATTTAAAGCTATATTAATTATGCAAGATTACATCACCTCAAGTCTAATAGAAAAGGACTTACAATAGAACTCAGATCTCAACTTGTTTCCTCACTTATTTTGACTTATTTTGATCATTGCTGATTTTGGTTTTTTGATTATTATGATTATCTATAAAAATAATTAATGCCCAAAGCCTTACATCATTTAAAACAAAATATCTTTTAATCTTCTTTAATCTTTTGATAAAAAAAAATATAATGTTTCGCTATAGTCATTTTGAACATATCGTATATTTTATGAATGTTAAGTTATACATTAATGTATTCTTCATTATTGATTGCTTTCGTTTCTAATTATTTTATTATGTACTCTGCATCGTTTAATTATTTTTTATACTTAAAATTGATATCTTAGATTTGTTTTATTACTCTGTGCTTCTATGTTGTTCTCAAGGTTTCATAGAACATAATAAATGAATTATGAATTATAAATTATGAATGACGAATGATGAATGATGAATGATGAATTACGAATTATGAATTACGAATTATGAATTACGAATTACGAATTATGAATTACGAATTATGAATTATAAATTATGAATTATAAATTATGAATTATGGATTATGAATTACGAATTATGAATTACGAGTTATGAATTACGAATTATGAATTACGAATTATGAATTACGAATTATGAATTACGAATTATGAATTATGAATGAATAATAATTTAACAAAGACTCAAGAAAACAATTTTCAACATAGATTCCGATGTCGAAATTTTCGATAGTGTACCAAGGAAAAAGGCTTAAAGAAAAATATCTCTCATTATGCCGAACGAGTGCACTAATTGCACTTCTTTCTTATCCTTCTGTTCTTGGAGCTTTTTTTCCTTCTAATATCAACTAATGTTAGTCAGCCTCCCAAGCGCATCTGTCTGTTGCAGTTCCTGGTCGATATTCGCGTCGGTTTCTACTGTAGCTATAGCAACGGCTCTTGTAAGGAGAATACATCAATTCGAATAAGCTTCATCTTTAATTATATGTAATACTTTCCCGTTCCAGATTTAGCTTTTGCTGCTGACGCATCAGAGGAAAGTTCCTTTTATAAAAAGTGAACGTCTCTTTTCATTCGATTGGCTACAGGGATGTAGAATCTGGATGAATTGAATGAATAGTAGTTGGTCATCAGTTATTACTTGCTCTGAGTAGTATTACGATAAATCCTATTTCTACATTTCTTTTTAAATCGCTGATTCTCTCATACTGTAAACTCTTTTTTCTTTTATTCAACGAATCATGAAAATTGATCCTTCAAAGACAAGAAGCAAGCAATAGATTACAATTCTGGAAATAGTCGCACGTGAAATGAAAGTCTTTCTTACTCTAAAAGCGAAAGATTTTCAAGAATCAGATTCCCTGATTGGTAATCTAATTCTAAGGATTAGATTACATTCTACTGATTCAGATTTAAAGACAATTTCGTATAAAGTTGAAATAATTTGTGCTAACTTTAACTTCAAATAGAAAATAAAAGAACATTACCATCTTTAAAAAGAATGTTCAAACTTAAACCTTATAACTTGAAGGCTCTAACATTCTTTCAAGTTTGAAAATAATCAAACTTCTAGGTTTTCAATTTAAAAGATTTAAAGTTTAAATGGTCCAGAAGTTTCTAAACGCGCTACTTACACTTTTGCACGAAAGATAGAATGTATGAAATAGCAATTTTTTGAAAATTTTCAAACATTGTTACTAATTGTTACTTCTCTAAATATGTTTCAAAGTTTAATTTGAGTAAATTGATTTTTGAAAAATTAGGTAATACATCGAAAAGAAACTTTTGAGAAAACGATGATCTATATAATCACAGAAAATGGCTTAAATCGAGAAGTTTCCTCCTGCTCTCAACAGCTAATTTTAGAACGTCATTTACAATCGATTTATCGACAAAGGTTCTTGAGAACCGTTTATCAATAACAAGAGCCGTTTATCATCGAAGTAATCATCGATATTTTAACTACGTGCGGATTATTTTTTAATCGTAATATAATTTCCCATGATAAATAGCTTTCTTTTTAATTACCCGCTAACGATGAAATCATTGTTTTATTTCATTTTTCTTTTTTATTAACCCTGACTATTACCAAACTTTTATATTTCGCTCTCTGTGGTAATTGTATTATCTCTTTTTAAACTGCTGTAGTGGAATTATAATTCTATCTATCGCTAGAACATTGTTTTACGTTAGCAACTCTTAAACTTGCACTAAAAAAAGTAAATCGCTACACTCTAGAATGTTTACACAATTCATATTTCTTAGATTAATAAAAACACAAGGCTTCCCTATGAGAAAGCAAAATTGAATTAACATTTTAAAACATATACATTCATTGTGGTGTAGCTTTCAGCAATACTATTCTACAATCAATAGAAATATAAAGTTTTCTATCGTGGAATGATATTATTCAACCAAACTTAAATAACCTTGCAAGTTCTATGATTAGGGTTTGCTAACTCCTCTTACCTAATTAGACAGTCACCGAGTTCAAAAGCAAACTTCCTACAGGCTATGTTACAAGCTAGACAATGGTACTAGATCTCTATGCGCAAAATTATCAGACATTGTGTCGTTGCAGCAAATCCCAACCTGATCTTCAGAATCAGTGAAGGATAGAAAAGCAGACAAAGTAGGAGTGAAAGGGTTGGTTGTAACGAAACTGGGATTGAAGGGGTAAAACACAAGTGCAGCAAGTGGAGGCTAGAAGACGAAGAAGAAGAAGAGTTTGCGTTTATATATCGACTACACAGGGGGTCGTAAACTAATTCTATTAGCTTTGCTTTTGTATTAACGAACAACGTACAACTGGCTCACAGTCCCAAGCAAGAACCGTAATTAGAAATGATACAACCGACAGAACAATCTTGATATTGTATCCTGACAACCATTCAATTCAACACTGTCATTCTGCGAAATTAAACTTTTAAATAATCATAATTAAATTTATATCTTTGACACTTCACCTATAACAATAATCTCTAAATAAATCTGTACCAGCAATATGCATTGCCTGTGTGTTAACTTAATGCAATAAAAAATAATTACATAATTTTAGATAAATGTAATATGTCAATATAAATATGATTTAATTTGTACATATCATATTATATATAAATTATACGTTTCCCTGACTCGCACTTCATTTTCTAGAATGTTACGACAATTTAAATCACGTTGACTTTTTTAAGCTGAACTTTTGAAATAGTATCGACAGCAAAAACGAAAATACAAAAAAAATCCAGAAACACCTTGAAATTCGCAAAAAAAAATAATAATGCATCAATTTACACGCTTTTGCAAATTTTGGGGTGTTTCTGAAATTATTTGAATTTTTCTTTTGCATTAAAAACCCTAGAAAAATGCGCCCCAATTTGAATATTATAAAGTTTTTGACACTTGCCTGGATCAATAGAATTTTAAAAAAATGTATGCATCAATTTTCAAAATTTAAAAGAAATCATATTTCATGTATTTGCAAATTTCACTGGGTTCCTGAAACTTTTTTTGGATTTTTCTTTTTGCATTCGATTCCCCAGAAAAAAACACCCCAATTTGAATATTATAACGTTTCTGACATTCATCTGGAAGAATTAGAAATTTAAAAAAGAATTTATTTATTTTTTTATTTTTTTTAATCCTAAAATTATGGTTCACATTTTTGAAAATTTGACAGGGTTCCGGAAATTCTTTTAAAAATATTCTTTTTGCATTCGATTCCCCAGAAAAAAACACCCCAATTTGAGTATTATAACGTTTTTGACATTTGCCAGGATCAATTAGAATTTTAAAAAATTATGCGTCCATATTTGAAATTTTTAATTTTCAGAAATCATGTTTCATGTTTTTGCAAATTTGACAGGGTTCCGGAAACTTTT
>WNHD01006866.1:0-14849 GCA_011057455.1 Ganaspis sp. Gsp50 | reverse complement strand
ACTTCCACCAAACTTCTCGGAACTTCCAATTTCAATATTCCGAAAATGTAATTGAATATTCAGGGGAGTTTCAGGGAATTTCCGGTGCTGTGTGGGTTATTATTTTTAAACATTTTGATGGTTCTAAACTATCACATTTGTGAATTTTGTTTATTTTTATATTTCGTTCATTTTTATGTGCATATTATTAAATTTTATTAGATGTTATTAGATATATCTTTTGTTTATTTTTCTGTCCATAAAATATTTTCAATATTTATTAAATACTTGTAACACTTTTTGTTTGTAGTTACGTAAGCTCTGGTATCGTTAAATTGTATATTTGAAACTGGTTCCGAACAAGTTATGACGCCTTGATTTTCTTTTATTTCATTTGATAATTTTTCAACTAATTCAGTCATTCCACCCTAGTTCATTGTAAGAAAATGATATATTCAATTAAATTTAAAAATAATTGTAATTGTCTGATAATAAGCAAACCTTGAGAAAAAATCTTTTTTCATCTCCTAAAGCAACTTTTAATCTCTGGAGGAAACCACCTGCTCCATTGACTAAAAATAAGTACCACAAGGCAGACACTTTTTGAAGATTGCTAATATCTGTAAAAAGCAAATTGTAAAATTCTGATTCATATAAAATATTTGTTTTGAATTTACCACACGAAGTTAACAAAAGACTTTGACAAATTGATCTTGCTGTTCCCCAAGATAGAAAATTAGTTGATAATTCATTGACGCTCATTTTGGCTAAAATGTTTGCTTCTTCTTCATCAAAGTAGTTTGTTAATTGGAATTCTGTACCAATGTTTTGAATCTAGAAGTAGATAATTATTAAATAAATTGAATTGAAATAACAATAGCAATAATGATAATAATAATAATAATAATAATAATAATAATAACAGTATAATATGATTATAATACATATTGGACTATACCGTTATGAGAAAATTATAAATTTGAGCTGAAATGGAGGATGATAATTTGTACAGAGGTCCATGTTTTGTTAAAAATATTTTTCCTTTCCCAAATGATTGTCTTTTTGGTAAATTTTCAATATTTAATTCTTCCAATAACTCCGTTATATTTTTTTGAAGTGGATGAGCGTGATAACTTTTACTTTCTTCATTAGAAAATACTCTGCCACCGATATTTTCTAGTTTTTTACAATAAAGTATATTTAATTGTTAATTTAAGTAAATTTAATTAATTTTTTTAATTCATTTTGAATTATTTCAAATTCATGTTTACATTTTTTTTATTTTTTAGTTTTCTCGTAATTCATTGAATAAATACATTTAAAATTGACTCTTTTGTCAAATTCATTTTTTGAAACTGACCTTTTTGAAACTCAATAAATAAAATATTTATACAATTAATTATACAATTAATAAATTAAATAAAATAATTTTATGAAAATAAAAAGTAAATTTTATGAAAATAAAAAGTAAATATTATGGAAATAAAAAATATAAATATTATGGAAATAAAAAATAAATATGGAAATAAAAAATAAATATTATGGAAATAATTCATAACAATAAAACTACCTTGGGCTTCGAGAACAAGAATATCTAATCCAATTTCTTTTTTAAGAAGAATATAAGCTGCTGTTAATCCTGTAATCCCACCTCCAATAATTATAACATCAAAATCATTATCATCGTTTTTTTCTCCGGAATCTACAAAATCGGACAACATTGTTAAATTTAAATTAAGTAAATAATTTTTTTATTTTTGATAAAAAAAATCTATTTTAATAAACATTGCCCAATTTTTTTATATAACCAAGTCAATATTGCATATAAGTATTATTAAAAAAAATTAATAAACAAAAGAGTGGGAATTTCTTGAAAATGTTGATTTCAATTTTAAAAATAAAATTCAAGTAAAATAGAAAATAGTTAATTAAACAGTTTTAAATTTTGATGTAAAAAACTATTAATTGAAATTTTCAAATTTTTCATATGTATCTTATATTCGAAAAAAAAACTTTGATGTATTTGAATTTTCGTGCACTTTAATGGTATTAATCTACGTCACATCCTGCAGCCATTTTTTCTGCCGGAAGTAATCCCGAATTGTTCATTCTGTCCCTTTCTTTTGTTCGAAGCATTACAAGAAAGATTGACGTAAGTAGTTTTTTGCTATTTATTACGCTTCTACTTAAAATTTTCATCCAAAATTGAATAAAAACATAAATTTAACATTTTCCTTTTCTTGGGGAATATAAATTTAACTTGTTTTATAGTTTTTACGTCTCATTATTCACATTTGTAATTGACCACGTGCAGTTTCGAGGTTATGTCAATTTGCAAATCAAAAATCATATTTATATCTTTATTTCTCTCTAAGCTTTCGTTCCAAAAAAGATTTTATTCATTTTCTATACTCTATATTTTTCAATAAGTTCAATTTGAAAATGCCAAACTTGACTAATTTGTGACAAAATTGACTTCAATCACAATGTGGCAAGACTTCCATGACGCTTCTTTTCTAATTAAAATATCTTGTACAAATTCTTATGTTGCGTTTATTTTAATCTTTTGTTGTCTTTACAGTTTGTATCAATTCTTATAATTTGCGACATTTAAGGACAAATTTTATCTCGATATTTATTGTAGAATGGCGGACGCTGCTCCAGCCGCACGCGGTGGTTTTCGAGGAGGTTTCGGATCACGAGGTGGTGATCGTGGTGGCAGAGGAGGAAGAGGAAGAGGTCGCGGACGTGGTCGTGGCCGTGGAAAGGAAGATGCCAAGGAATGGATTCCGGTCACTAAACTAGGTCGCCTCGTAAGAGATGGTAAAATCCGGAGTTTGGAGGAAATCTATCATTTCTCCCTACCCATCAAAGAGTTCGAAATCATTGACTTCTTCCTTGGACCATCCCTAAAGGACGAAGTTTTGAAAATCATGCCCGTCCAGAAGCAGACAAGAGCTGGTCAACGTACTCGCTTCAAGGTAATTTCAAATTCTATTCTAATTACGAATAATTTTGTTATAAGTAACAAAACGAACAGTTTTGTTATTATTTATTTTGTTTTAATTTTAACGTCCAATTTTTGTAATCTGTTAATAATTCCACATAATTTTTGTAACAGAAAGTATAGTACAAGAATAATTGTAAATGGCTTTTACTCGAAATATCCTGGAATTTGTTTAGATTAACAGTTTTAGACCACATAACCCAAAAGAAGTAGTAAATCTAGTTTGATTTAAACGAAAAATCGGATTTAATAGTACTGTCAACAAAGAAAACTAAATATTTTCTAATTTCAGGCCTTCGTCGCTATCGGAGACAGCAACGGCCACATTGGTTTGGGTGTGAAATGCTCAAAGGAAGTTGCAACTGCTATTCGTGGTGCCATCATCCTGGCCAAATTGTCTGTTGTTCCGGTTCGTCTAGGCTACTGGGGTAACAAAATCGGCAAGCCCCACACTGTGCCTTGCAAAGTGACTGGAAAGTGTGGATCTGTCCAGGTACGTTTGATTCCTGCTCCCAGAGGTACTGGAATTGTGTCAGCTCCAGTTCCCAAGAAACTTTTGCAAATGGCGGGTATTGAAGATTGTTACACTTCTGCAAGAGGATCCACGTGTACTCTTGGTAATTTTGCAAAAGCCACCTATGCTGCTATCGCCAAGACCTACGCGTACTTAACACCGGATCTCTGGAAAGATGTTGCTCTTTCTAAGCCACCTTACCAGGAATTCGCTGACTATTTGTCGAAAGCTCATCGCCCTATTCAGGGATCAAGACCAGCTGAGACTGTTTAAATAAATAAAGAATAGTCTTCCTGAAGAATAACAGTTTTCATTATTTCAAAGACCTTACAAAATCACTTGAGCAGGAATCAGACAAACCTTGAAAATTAGGTTATGTTTTTTGTGTAAAATTTTGCTTTTTCAAAATTAGAAACATAATCTTTAATAACTTTTCTAAAAAGAGTTATTTTAATAAATGTTATTTTAGTATTTTAATAAATGTTATTTTAGTATTTTAATAAATGTTATATTGAACAAAATGAGCCAGTAAAAAGTACTTTTAAACAAATATTAGAGAAAATTCACTTTCTGAAACAAAATCGCTATTTCTGATTTTCTGTAGTTTCGTTTCGGAAAATGGAATTTTTTAAATGTACGTTTTATTGACTGTTTAAATAACATTTGGCAACTTTCGACTAAAGAAAATTGCAGTGAATGATTGTTTCTCATTAAAAAACAAAATTTTGCACAAATACATAACCTTACTTGCAATGTTTGTTTCATTCCTCATCATTTACGCATTTATCAAAATTACAGTGTTACCAAGAAAAAATTGTAATAGAAAGAAGTGGAAATTGGGATCTTCTTCAATGTCATTGAAAAAGTATAAAAGGCCTCATTTAAGTTTGTTAAAAAAAAAGATTTTCTTAACATAATCTATTTAGTATGGATTCGCATTAAAAATACTAGAAATAATGTCAGAGAATAACATAATTAGAAACATTTTTTTTTAAACAAAATTAGGGAACATTTATATTAACAGGGTGTCTAACGGTCAGAGAAGTCAGGGAATTTTGTTTGAAGTCAGGGAAAATTTTTAAAATAAGATTATAATTGCAAATATTATTAATTGATTGAAGAACATTTTTAGAATTTTTAAGTTTGAGGACCAAAAAAAGCTGGGAAATTAAACACCCTGATAAAATATTTGTGACAATCCTGGATTAGGAACATTATTTTATTATCCTTACTCTGTAAGGATTCATAAAACAGTATGCACTAAATAAGGATAACAATCTATAATATTTAAAATTTAAAGAAAGGTTTGGAATGAAAAGTTAAATTTCAAAGGGCAGAAAATAATTTTTATTAAAATAACTTAGCTAAAAAATTGTATTTATTCAGAACAGGTTTTTAAAAAATTTTTGAGATTTAAAAACAAATTTCTACATTTTTAACCTCTTTAACTCTTATCATGTCCTTGAACTTTGTTTTTTATATTTGAAACTACATTTTTAACTCTTTATCATATCTTTGAACTTTGCTTTTTATATTTGAAAGTATATAAATAAAGAATTTTCGCACGATTCATTATTTATTTATTTGAAAAAGAATTTCGGGTAAAGCTTCAAATTGAATTTAGATGTAAGAAAAATATGAAATTCATTTTTTTGCAATATTCAAAAATAAACAAAAGATTACATTTAAAAGAATTAAATTTACTACATTGCTACAATAAATGCTTTTGAGGAATGCAATAAAAGAAATGTTTAACAACCATATTTTATATGTTCTTAAAAAATTATTTTAATTTTTAATACATAATAGAAATGTTTACTATGCATCCATTTTGAACTTTCTTCCAAAAAAAGTCTTGCCAACACAAAATTTCAATATTTTTTAAATTCAAGTAAACGGCGGGAAATTTCGTATTGCCTGATTGGTAAATGTTTTCTACACCTTTTTAAAAATAAAAAAAAACACTAAAAAGTAATCATTTTGTCTCTAATGATACACTAGTCAGTACTCTATCATCCCTGTTAGTTATTTTAACGTAAAATTTGCGAATAATAGTGATTTTTTGCAAATATATTTTGAAAATAACGAGTACGGTTACGCATGCGCAGTTGAGCTGTCAGTGCTGGCATCGGTTTTTCCCTTCTACCCAAAAAATCATAAACCGTGTTGGTCGCTTGCCAGCGACATCGACGACGCAGGGTGTATTATTTTATTTAACAAAAAGTGATTAGTTTTCTACAAAAATGCGTTAATCGGTGCTTTTCTCGCTCGTACAATAATTCTGAACAATGCCTAATGAATTGAATGTTTAATAAGTGTGTCTGTGTGGAAAAAACGAGTGAAAATGTATCACCACGAGTACGAGAAAAGACTTTTAAAGCCGAGCAACGATGACCACACGGACTCCCCATCTCCGACGGGTATCGCATCGCCCGCAATGTCACCATCGCCCGCATATTATTCACCAACGAAAATCGGAAACAACAGCTACGATCGTTTTATTCCAACTCGAGCAGGAAATAATTGGCAAATATCCTTTTCCATGATATCCGAGAACAGTCGGAGTGGTCTTGTTACGAAAAAAACTAGAGAAAACGGTGAAGGCAGTCGTGATGGAATAGCCTACACATGTCTCTTGAAAAATGAAATACTCGGTGCGAGCATTGACGACATTAAAACTCAGTGCGATGAAAGGAGAGTATTGTCTCCGCTCAGTGGTACAAACCTTTTTAGGTTCATGACACCTCAAAAGGATAGAACACTTTTAAACCAGAGTCTGCCTTATTCCCTGTCACCGCTGAGTGCCAAGAGCCAAAAGCTCCTTCGTTCACCCAGAAAAGCAACCAGAAAGATATCTAGGATTCCCTTTAAAGTTCTTGATGCTCCAGAATTGCAGGACGATTTTTATTTGAATCTGGTCGACTGGTCGTCACAAAATGTCTTAAGCGTGGGACTAGGAAGCTGCGTTTATCTTTGGTCAGCTTGTACAAGTCAGGTGACAAGGCTATGTGACCTATCTAGTGATGGAAACACGGTTACCTCCGTCGCCTGGAATGAAAGGGGTAACCTCGTCGCCGTTGGCTCACATTCTGGTTATATTCAGGTTGGTCTTGCTTTGTATATTTTGCATTTCAATTCAACTTTCTTTGTACCTTTAAATTTAAAATGCATTACTTTTAGATTTCAAGTTTAAAATCCAGTGCATTGATTCGAAATTTAAAATCCAGTGCATTGATTCCAAGTTTAAAATCCAATGCATTTAAATTCCAAGTTTAAAATTGAAATTCAAGTTTAAAATTAAAATTCAAGTTTAAAATCCAACCTTCTTGGATTTAAAGTTTGAAAAAGGTGCCAAGTTTGACGTATTCTATTGTCTTATTTAATTTTGGCAGAATATTGACTTCGTGAAATGTCAATTAACAGTATAAATACTTTCTTTATGAGGAAACAATAAATCAATTTTATACTACGTTTTTTAATAGTAATTTTTAATAAATCAAATGACGTTTTGTTTATAAATGTTTTATAGATTTATAAAATATTCTTTTTGTATAAATATTGCGTTAAGAGATATGCATTATCTACGATCAGATAACTTTTCATTTTTGAAGTTTCTAAAACGCATTCTCAAGTCGACAAATTTGAGCATATTCTGTTATCACAGCAATTTACATAATGATTCATTCGTTCGTGTCTTGACTTGTATGCTATTTAAATTCAAAAGCCATTACATTTTAAACATACCTAAATCTGCATTAGATAACAGAACAGATTTGTAATGTTGTACAGCACTTTATAAACGTTTAAACTCCTTTTTTCAAATTCTAAAACTGTTTTGCATGTCAGTAGTTTATTTTTGTTCATTTTATTTTCTACCAACAATTTTTTTTTCTTCATTTTATTTTCTACCAACAGTTTCTTTAACTGTTCATTTTATTTTGTACTGTTTTTTTTTTGGTCAAAGTTTAGTTTGCTGATATCTTCTTTCTGTTAATAATGTTATATTCCGCTATTTTTGTTTGTTATTTTTGTTCTGTTGGTTTTTTTTGTTGATAGTTTTTTTATTGATAACTTTTTTGTTGATAGTTTTTTTATTGATAACTTTTTTGTTGATAGCTTTTTTGTTAATAGTTTTTTTGGGAATATCCTTTTTTGGGTAATAGCCTTTTTTTAATTAATAGCTTTTTAAGTGTTTTAACTGTTCACAACAGTATTCGAAACATTTAAATATATTCAATATAATGCCGTCCATTTGAATACTTCTCAGCGAAGAAAGGAGCATTTAAATTTAAAAGCTCAAAATTAGAATTGTAAAGTTTGAAATACAATAGAAGTAGTTTTAAAAGTTGTGTTATCGCTTACAAATGTTATCGAAAATTGGTGGATATTTAAATTCTGGGGCTATTTTCTCTTTTTCAACGTCACTATTTATAGCGTGAATTCTCCCTTTATAATAGAGTGAGTCGAACTTTCACGTAACCCCCTCCGGACCCCTGTTTTTCTAATCCCTTATATATTTCTGACGTCAATAATAGACGAAGCTCAAAGCTATCTCAGTTGAAAATCCTAACGTTATAAAAATTCCTTATAAAAAAAGAAATCGTCTATTGTTTAATAATAACGTCATTATTGAAAAAGTCTGCTAAATTTCAATGAAAGCTTATTTATTCAAAAATCATAAAAAAATGTTTCGAAACAAAAACTTAGCAATAATATTATTTGCACTTTTCCGTTGATCAGAACGCGTTGCAAGTTTCGTCATAATTAAAAATAACATCTTTATTTATTAAATTTAAATATTTGCCTTCTTGTGAAATATCTTTATTCAGATGTTCAATTTTCAAAAATATTTATTGACTGATGTTCATGAAGTTCGGAACGTTCATTTGAACGAACAGTGTTCTTTTTGTTTAATTTTTGCAAAAATATATACTTTCTTAATGAAAATGGACTACTGTCTTTAAACAATAACAGCAGAGTTAATCATTCTTACGTAAAATAGTATTTCAGGACAAATCTAAATTTTTGAAAATAGAAGGATAATTTCCTTCATTTGAACGTTCGGAACTTTATTTGCATTATTTATTGTAAGAAAATAGGGTAGAATATAGAATATTTGATGGAATAAAACAAGGTGGAATAGAGACAAGGTAGAATAAAAACAAGATAGAATATAAACAAGGTAGAATAGAAACAAGGTAGAATAGAAACAAGGTAGAATAAAACAAAAAGTAGAATAACAAGAAGGTAGAATAAAAACAAAAGGTAGAATAAAAACAAGGTAAAATAAAACAAAAGGTAGAATAACAACAAGGTAGAATAAAAGCAAAATAGAATCAAAACAATGTAGAATAGAAACAAGATAGAATAAAACAAAAGGTAGAATAGAAACAAGGTAGAATAAAAAAAAAGGTAGAATAGCAAGAAGGTAGCATAAAAGTAGAATAAAAACTAGGTAGAATAGAAACAAGGTAGAATAAAAACTAGGTAGAATAAAACAAAAGGTAGAATAACAAGAAAGTAGAATAAATACAAAAGGTAGAATAACAAGAAAATAGAAAAAAAACAAAAGGTAGAATGAAAATAAGTTTGAATAAAAACTAGGTAGAATAAAACAAAAGGTAGAATAGAAACAAAAGGTAAAATAAAACAAGGTAGAATAAAACAAAAGGGTAGAATAAAAACTAGGTAGAATAGAAACAAGGTAGAATAAAAACTAGGTAGAATAAAACAAAAGGTAGAATAACAAGAAAGTAGAATAAATACAAAAGTTAGAATAACAAGAAAATAGATTAAAAACAAAAGATAGAATAAAAATAAGGTTGAATAAAAACTAGGTAGAATAAAACAAAAGGTAGAATAGAAACAAAAGGTAAAATAAAACAAGGTAGAACAGAAACAAGGTAGAATAAAGCAAAAGGTAGAATAACAAGAAAGTAGAATAAAAACAAAAGGTAGAATAACAAGAAAATAGAATAAAAATAAAAGGTAGAATAAAAATAAGGTTGAATAAAAAGTAGGTAGAATAGAAACAAGGTTGAATAAGGAAAAGGTAAAATAAAAACAAGGTAGAATCAAAGCAATGTAGAATAAGGCAAAAGATAGAAAAAAAACAAGGTAGAATAAAACAAAAGGTAGAATAGAGACAGTGTAGAATAAAAACAAGGTAAAATAAAAACAAGGTAGAATAAAACAAAAGGTAGAATAGAAACAGTGTAGAATAAAAACAAGGTAAAATAAAAACAAGGTAGAATATTAAAATGAAATGGAATTGGTTCTTGTTAAACACATTTTAATGATAAGAATTATTTTTCAAAGATGTAATTACAAAAAATTGATTTCCAGGTGTGGGATGTGGCGGTAAATAAAGAAGTAAGCAAGCTGGAAGGCCACAACGCCAGAGTGGGAGCTTTAGCTTGGAACGGAGAAGTCTTGTCTTCCGGAAGTCGGGATCGATTGATTCTTCAGCGGGACGTGAGAACTCCTTCCGTAGTAGGCGAGCGTCGTTTAGGGGCACACAGACAGGAAGTTTGTGGCTTGAAGTGGTCACCAGATAATCAGTATCTGGCTTCAGGAGGAAACGACAATCGTCTCTACGTCTGGAATCTTCATTCTCTTTCACCAGTGCAAACATACACGGAGCACACTGCAGCAGTGAAAGCCATCGCCTGGTCTCCACATCATCACGGCCTTCTGGCATCCGGAGGCGGCACTGCCGATCGACACATTCGTTTCTGGAACACCTTGACAGGCCAGCCAATGCAGAGTATTGACACTGGCTCTCAAGTGTGTAATCTTGCCTGGAGTAAGCACAGTTCAGAACTAGTCAGCACTCACGGCTACTCGCAGAATCAAATTCTCGTTTGGAAATATCCCTCGCTTACCCAGGTGGCCAAATTGACGGGACATTCCTATCGTGTTTTGTATCTGGCCATGTCTCCGGATGGCGAGGCTATTGTGACTGGTGCTGGTGACGAAACACTTCGATTCTGGAATGTTTTCAGTAAAGCACGCAGTCAGAAGGAAAACAAATCGGTACTGAACTTATTCACTAGCATTCGGTAAATTAATATTAATGACAAAAGAGAACAAATTATATCCCGCGACTGGCTTATGCCTTTTCTCAGCAAGGGGATAAATTATTCTGAGAAGGTGGGAGCCAGTTGCTCTAAAGATGTAAATAACAAATGATAAATAACCTTAATAATCGTTTTGTATTCTTTAAAAGAATTTTCGAATACGAGTTGTAAAGGAAAACCATCAATGGTTTATATAAGCTCACCAATTAACCGCCTGCAATACGTCGAGTCTTTGTGCAATACACTGCACTTTTCTTTCATTCGATCCAGACAAACGACCAATTTCGATTTAATTTGTCGAATCGACATTTTTTTTGTAAACGCAACTTTATTTAGTCAATTATTGATCATTTAGAAAGTTCATTGATAATTGTGCGTTTCTATTGTGTTTTATTAAAAAGATAATGATGCATAATAATTGCGAAAATTAATTTAATGATAAAGAGTGAAATTAAATTTCCTGAATAAATGAACTGAAATTATTAACTCCGACAACTCTAGTCAATCTTACAAGTATTTGACAAAATGGATAAACATTCTCGTTAGATTAACAAAATTTATCGTTTCTTTATAACACAATTTTTCGACTTTCTTCAAAAAACGTTCACAAACATTTTGTTGAGATTAATTCTAGGGTGTATAGAACTATAAAGGATAAAAGAATAAAACAAGGATAAAAGTGCTTTAACGTGCATTTTTTTTTCTTTCTCAAGAAATATTTACATTCAATTGTGCCGGTCGTATGAGTCTGGTTTCAAAGAAAAGTGCTTTTTATGCTCGGACGTTTGCAGGTTGTCCCTTTAGAAAATAGATTCAAAAAATTTGTCTTTCTATCTTCGGGATAACGATTTTCTTATCTGGAAATTGTCGAATTGACTACCTCTAATCTGAATATTAGTTTGAAAATAATCTGCGGTGAACTTGTCAGTCATGTATAAAATATGTTGACCAGAATTAATGAATTGACTAATTTATATTAAACATAATATATATAGATATATGTCGCAAAGTTTAACTTGCTTTACGAAATGAGGGAAATCGACAAAGATAGAATGGAGTACAAACAAGGATCAGATTTGATTTAGTTAAAAGAAAGGAAACAGGTGGTGTTTCAAATTAAAGCTGATTTTGTGCATCAACATTTTGATTTGTTTAACAATTCAAAATTTAGCAAAATTAGTCACGATG
This sequence comes from Ganaspis sp. Gsp50, assembly GCA_011057455.1. Lineage (NCBI taxonomy): Eukaryota > Metazoa > Arthropoda > Insecta > Hymenoptera > Figitidae > Ganaspis > Ganaspis sp. Gsp50. Next base: position 3,082 of record WNHD01006866.1, on the reverse strand, counting down.
CTTTAAAGCATTTAAAGATTTATGTGAAGGCTGATACATTTTGTATTAAAAGATAGGGCAAGACTATTAAAAATAAATTACATAAAAATTGACATATTATTTAAATATTCTATGCAAAATCCCGTCGTATTGTTACTAATTTCATATTTCTCTTTAAATTACGCGCTTTAGTTCTTTGTACTTGGGCAATTAAACCAATTTGTAGGTTTAATTTGTGATTTATACGTTCTCTGGTCATAGGTCGCTTTGTTGTGAAAAAAAATAATAGATATACATTGTTATAAATTGTACAGTGTTTTACACTGTTATAAAATTCTACCGAACGAAAATGATCTTGAGATTTGATAAATTTCAGTGGATTCAAATTAATATTAAATTAAACAATCTTTCAAAGAATCTCCATTGAGTTTATAAAATTTCAATATTAATTTCATGAATGAAACCATGAAACGTTTCAAATTAATTTACTTAAGAGCACTTTATATTGAAAAAAATGAAAAAAAAATACACACACACCTGTCTCAAAATGACAGTAAAAGTAAGAATTTAGTAAAACTAATTTCGAATTTTAGTTTGGCGTATGTAGATGTAAAACGGTGATTTTCATATGTTGTGTGCGAGCAATGCGTTTATATGCTTTTTAGTGTAGTTTTCTTGGAATTCAAAAATGAATTGATTTCCTGTCGGAAGTAGAATTAATCCACTAATTTTTAATTCGTAAAAATATGTAGCTTTTTGAATTTTGTGCAATCAATCATTTTTGAAATTTGTATTTTGATATCATGTATAATTTTTTTTTCCTTTTTTTTTTTAAACAAAAAATAGTCATAAAAGTTTGAAAGGTGTGAAAGTAAAGAATTGTTGAAAATTTATCAAGTTTTTGTCGTTTGCATGGTTAAATATTGTTCGTTAGAAATCAACTTACAAAAGCGATCTTCACGTAACAAATTTTGCAACTGAACAAAAAGAGAAATGTTTTGCAACAAGACAATTGAATACATTTTTTAACAATTTTTATGTATGATTTTGATAAAATAATTTTGATGAATTTTTGGAAAAATCTTTTTTTCAAATTACAATAATTAAAATCTTGTTGCTTAACTTTGGCCTACTGAAGCATTTTTGATTTATTATTAATTTTGGAAAAAAAATTGTATTTCTCATCTGTCAGCAAACGGTCAATATTTAGCAGTAAATATTGAATTTACACAAGTAAAACAATAACTGGGAAAGCATTAACGACACACCATCAAGTCTGTTAACGACTTGACAGACTATAATACTAGATGAATATAATTTAAAATAGCGTGATGCAATCTAGTATATATATATTTTTTATGTATTTGATTTATACAGATTATATCGAAGTATATTTTCTCTTGGCAAACAATAAATCTAATAAAGAAAATTTACTCTCTTTTAAACCTGTCACATTCTTAATCATTAATTTTGAAATCACTTGTTTTAAAAAAACTTCCAATAAGCAACTAAAATCACATTGCTAAATGTAGTTGCTAAAAGCAACTGAAATCAAATGAAAAAATACATTCGAATTAAAGAAACCCATAAAATTTGTATTTCTTAAAAAAATGATTTCAAAATTTACATGCATTGTGTTTCAATATAGGTGTTACGCAATTATAATATACTTACTATACAATTTATAGGCAAGATTCTTTTAACAATTATTAATAGGATTTAAAGAAATCTTTAAAAGGAAGAATTAACGCATTTGTTTAAATTTATCGAAAATAATTGTAAATTTTATTTCTTTACATTTTGTTTTGTTTACTACATTTACATTATCAAAATATACAAAGCTTGAACGGAAAATGGAAATTATTTGAACGGAATAAAATCGTGTGAATTTCTTTTACTGTACGACTCAAAATGCACAAGTAAATTCTATCTATTTTTAAAGTAACATTAACACAATCTGGTTGTATTGATTTTTATACAAAAATTATGTTATTGACGTTCTGAATGTTCAATTGAACAAAATTATTACTATCCAATAAAATACTAATAGAATAAAATCAATTAAATTTTGTAACTTTTTGTTACCTTCAATTGTTACAGATATCCTCAAAAATTGAGAATAACTTGAATTGGAAATGACAATTTTTCTCAGAACTACAAATACATCGAAGTTCCGTAAATAATGTAAGATTTGTAAAAAAAATTCGCTTCCTTACACAATTACTAGTAATTGAAAACAAAAAAAAAAAAAAAATAAAATACTAACTTAAAATTTAACGCTTACGTATCTGGATCTTCAGCTGACTGGTGTTTCTTTTTTTTCTTCTTTTTCTTTTCAGAAGAACTTGACAAATACTCATCGGGAATTGCAGATTCTTCTGGCGATTCATCTTTCTTCTTCTTCTTCTTTTTCTTCTTTTCGCTAGTAGCAGATTCCTCGACCTCTTCTTTTGGAGTTACTAATTCCGTTTCCATAGCTTCTTGGTCTTTATCCTTCTTCTTTTTCTTCTTCTTTTTCGGTTCTAAAATAATACATGTTACGGTTAATTCAAGATTCAAATGTAATTTTAAATACTATAATTAATAATTTTAATGGTAATGATTTTTTTTTAGTCAGCAGGGTTTCAACAACTCTGGAAAACATGGAAAACCTGGAATTCTCATGGAATTTAATTATTCCTCGCGGAATCATGGAAATCTCATGGAATTTTCATTTATATCATGGAAATTAATTTTTTAATTTATTTTCTTTACTTTGTGATATTTATTACAAAAATCTTATACCTTTTCTTACAAAAAAAATTTCAGAATATACTCAAAAATACTTCAAAATATTTTAAAATACTTAAAAATATTTAAAGATACTTTAAATACTTTAAAATATTGTAATATACATAAAATTACTTTTAAAGATTTCAAAATATTTGAAGCTACTTTAAAATAGTCCAAAGTATTTAAAACTATTAGTATTTTAAGTATTAAATAAAGTATAGAAAGATTTTACAGTATTACTTTTTTAAAATATTTTAAAAGCATGTAAAATATTTGAGAGTACTTATAAATACTTCATACTACAACAAAATACTTCAAAATACTCCAAAAT
>WNHD01006864.1:0-10498 GCA_011057455.1 Ganaspis sp. Gsp50 | reverse complement strand
AGTAATTTTTTAAATCTCGATATTTTATAAATTAAAATAAATATTCATGATTACCTTTTTATAAAATCAAATGTTTAAGACATAAATTAAGCAAAAATAAAAAACTTTGATCATTATAATAAATTTGACTCGGAGTGATCGATATAATCACTATTATTATTAAGTGCCACCGAGTGATAAATTCAAATTAATATTATTATAATAAATTATTATCCGAGTACAAAATTACGCTAAAACTAAAGCCCCTTTAAAAGTGTCCAGGTATTGGTGCTTTAATCTTACTACAAAGTATTTAAAAATACTTAAAACTACATTAAGTTTCTGCTAAATACTTTCCAAAACTTCAAAATATTAAAAAACACTTAAAAACACTATACAACATTTAAAAATAATTAAATTTACTTTAAGATATTCCCAAGTACTTTCCAATATTTAAAATGGCTTTATAATATTTCCAAATACTTAAAACTACTCAAAAGTACATCAGATTTTCAAAATACTTCAAAATATTTAAAAATCCTTAGGAATATTTCAAAGCACTGAAATTTACTTTAAAATATTCCTAAATACATTCCAATACTTCAAACTATTTATAAATACTTCAGAATATTTATAAATCCTTAAAAGTATTTAAACATACTTAAAAAGATTTCATAATACTTAAATTTAATTTAAAATATTTAAAAATACTTTCCAATACTTCAAAATATTTTAAAATACTGCAGAATATTAGAAACACTTCAGAATATTAGAAACACTTCAGAATATTTAAACTTCAAACTATTTAAAAATACTTAAAATTGATTCCAAATATTTCCAAATACTTTCCAAGACTTCAAACTATTTTGAAATATTTTAAAATATTTAAAAATACTAGAAATTACCTTAAAATATTTCTAAATACTTTTCAATACTTCAACATTTTTCAAAATGATTCAAAATTTTTAAAAAGCCTTAAAAATATTTAAGAATACTTAAAATTACTTTAAGATACTTCCAAATACTTTGCAAGAATTCAAACTATTTTGAAATACTTTACAATATTTAAAAACACTAAAAAATACTTCATAATATTTAAAAATACTTTAAATTACTTTAAAATATTTCCAAATACTTACCAAGACTTCAAACTACTTTGAAATACTTTAAAATAGTTAAAACCACTTCAAAATATTTAAAAATCCTTAAAAATATTTAAGAAAACTTAAAATTTTTAAACTTTTAAATACTTTAAAGGACTTTAAATATTGAAAGATTCTTCAAAATAGTTTAAAGCATTTTAAGAATATTAGTATTTTAAGTATTTAAATCATTTAATAAAGTATTACAAAATTTAAAAATATTAGTTTTTTAACATATTTTAAAAGTAGTGTCACGTCGCGTCGTAGCGTGACTTAGGCAATAATTACCTTATATTTAAAGTAATATGTTAAAACTAAATAGCAAATTGTTTAAAAGAAAACATCTGGAAACAGTTTTTCACCCACGTAGCCTGCATCAAGAAGTCCGATATTTCTATCTGACATCAAAAAGAAAAGAATCAAAAACAAATATAGTGAGTTCATCGAACTAAATAGGCGAGTGTAGAGAGAGTTCATTGCCTCAAAAGAAGACCCCTTGTTTAAAAGAAAACATCTGGAAACAGTTTTTCACCCACGTAGCCTGCATCAAGAAGTCCGATATTTCTATCTGACATTGTAATCCACCATTACAACCTGACATCGGAACCTCACCAGTGCAACCTTGCGATCGACTAATTTGCCCATTAAAATTCGAAATCAAAGGGGTAAATTTACTATATAAACCCCGTACTTTTGGAAAAGAACCAGTCCTTCTAGATCCTCAGAAGAAGTGAAACCACTGCTGGTTTGTCACAAAATATCTGCATCTAGAACTTTGAAATTTAACCCTTTCACTTAATACAAATCGTGAGTGGAACTACCCCTTTTAAATATCTCAACTAATTCAGTAGTTAAAATCGAAGGACTCCGGGTTATTCCAAATAAAGTTAACCCGTTATTTATTCAATCAAAGAACGGAATAATTATAACTCTTTTCATACCAAATCCAGTGCAAATTGACATTCTTGAACAATAAGTGCAACATTGTTATTTTCCCAAAGAACTGTCGACAAGTGTGAAGTTTCAAGACATTTACCCTTTTCGTGAGTAAAATCAAGATAACCAAGATTTAACCCTTTTTTTATTAAATGCAGTGAAAATTAATATTCATTAATAGTGGATAGAACAATTTTATGTTCTCAAAGAACTACCAGTTAAGTGTAAAAGTGAAGACATTTAACTCTTTCGCGAAGAAATTGAAGATCCCCAGAATTTAACCCTTTCAGGAAAGGGTCTATAAAGACTTATTTTACCCAAGTGTAATTAAGGGATATTTAACCCCTTTTAAATTCTTAACCCTTTTAAACGAGTATTTGGACTTTTCAACCCTTTGACATTTCGTAGTGCAATACTTGTAGAATCAGTGTGTGCAACCCTAAAAGTCCCAAGAAATAAACTCTATGGGTCAAATAAGTGGAAATTGCGGAATCAGAGTTAACCCTTTTCTTCTACAAATTAACCCCTTGAGTTGATAGTTGACTCTTTCTAAGTATATGCAACAAGATTAATTTCTTTTACTGCAAATACTGCTGACTTTATAAGACGAAGTTCAAAATCAACCTGATGTACATTCAAAACCACTCTGTGGCCACAACACTCATAATATTTGGTCACCATCAATAGAACCTGCTCCAAGGGCCAACTGCAGTAACCTGACACCCAAAGGCTCATAAATCTCCATCAGGGTAACGACCTGCAAGGAACTCCGAGGGAAATACTCTACGCATCTTTAACTAGCAAATCAAAGTAAGTAATAAAGATATTGTCTGAACTGATCAACTTCTCCTCCCAACTCTTCCTGAACTAATTAATCCTTTTGTTCCAGTGGACTTAACCCTTCCTCCAGAAAGGAACTCAGATTTTGGAAACGGACTTTCTTCTCTATTACTTAATGTATTTTTAGATTAAATAAATACGTTTAGTGTCAATTTTCAGTCCGCTTTCTGGCCTGTTCCCTTAGCTCAAAGCCTTCTGCTTTGTAAATAAAACAGGTAGTTAAAATAAAATAATAAAATTGAATCTTAAGTCCCCTCAGGACATAACAGTAGGTATTTAAATTGCTTCAGATTATTTATAAATACTTCAAAATATTTAAAAACATTTCAGAATACTTAAAATGAACGTTATGAAATAGTAAATATTTTTCATCCATCATTAGTTGTTTTCCGTCGAGTGTAAAACATTCAAGTCTAGTATATCAGAAGATAACTGGCTTTTAGTGAACTCATTTTCTGTCAGAACTCAAAAAATTGAATTTTAGCTATAGCTCGAAAACTGTTCTACTGTTTTAATATCTCACTGCATATTTGGATTCAGGTATTTCGGATTTGCAGGAAATTTTACACAAAAAACGACAGCCAAATGCCACAGGTCAGAATCTCTTTTAAAATTTGTAAACTAGTATTATTATTGAATTTCAATCTTGGTGATTATCGTTTGTACCTGAATTACTCGTAATTGTCCTCTTTTTACATTCAATTTCTTTAGAGCATCTTCGTAAATAGCCTCAGCTTCTGCCAACGCTTTCTTCTTTGGTGCAACAACTTTCGCTACTTTATCATACGCAGAAATTGCGTAAACCCACTTACACAGACCTTCACAAGCTGTTGACGCTGTTTTAATTTTATCTGGATCGAAATTGACATTGGATAAATAGTGCTTGCGAATTTTGTCTATCACTTGATCTGGAATATTGTCTTTATCAAAATTAATCAAGGAATCTAAAAACTTCACATCGCTGAGGACTTTTAGTGACACCTTCCAATAATCATCTCCCATTCTTCCATCCGGTTGTTGCACTCTTTCAGGTTTCATTTCCTGCAATTTATTGTCAAGTACGAGATTTTTGTTTGGAAATGGTTATTTTAATAATCCAAACAGTTATTTCAAATAAGATTGTTTTTATAATAAAATTCATAGGTATTAAAATTCATGTTCTTCGTATAATCAACGAATTAAAAATGTTATCATCTAAATTAATCTTCCAAGTCTTCGACACTAGATTTGTTTTAACGGAATTTAAATTTGGAATTACCTTAAGAATGCAAATACTTTCCATGACTAGTTTGACTCCTGCTGGTGGGCTTTTCATGGCTTTGACCACAGCAATATCAGCTACCGTTAGAGTGTTCAGTGCATCTTGAGCTTTCAGCAAGATTGGCAATGCTTCCGACAAATTTGCATCACATTCTGCTTTTATTTCAGCTGCCTTTCCTGCTACTTCCTGTTGATGATAAAAAGAGTATTAGAAATTGACATTAAGACAATTATGAATTAACAATTTGATTTACCATCGCTGCTTCTTCGTCAAGCTTAACTACTTTTTCAATTTCCGATACTTCAGAACTCTCTTTTTCAACAGAAGCTAAAATTTTTTGAACATCTTGAGCAGCTGTGATCAAAAGAGGCTGAAGTTGTTTTAACGTTTCTTGCATTTCGTGAACTTCTTGTTGTGTCGTATCTAATCTTCCCAGACCTCCTTCGTACCTCGCTTTGGCTAATGAAATCTCACTTTAAAGAAAGAACAAAAGAATTCTTTTCTTTTAAACCGAATGTTTTCGATGTTCTTTAAGATTTAAACAATTAACAAGTAAAAAAGTATTCCTAGATAAGTTTTTTTTTGTTAATTATCATATAAAATACGATAACAATCACCTTCTTTTCTTGTTTAACAAATCTTTGAAAGTATTTATCATTTCTAAATACGAAGTCGGAGTAACATAGGTATGTCTTCCAAGCCGAGCGAAGAACTCTAAACTTAAATTTTGCGTGGAAGTGTGGAAAAATTGGCACATCTCGATTCCAGCTTTTCTCTCGTGCTCCGTTAATTGGATTTCTCCAAGAAATCGTGTTGCTACTGCTAAAAGAGCATCTTCAGGCCATGGCTGTTTATAAATCATAGACATTCATTATTTATCAGAATTCCAAAGTTTTTACAATATTTTGCAAAAATTAATTTACTCCCTGTGATCTTTGGAATAATATAGAAGAGCGGTGAAAGAAATAAACTAGCACTGATTAAGAAAGTAAACTGACCTGTAACCAATCGATTGTACAGCAATTAACAAGTGCAGGAAACTTTCGGATTCTATTTCGAAAGCCATCTCCAATTGCTGACATCACGACTACAATATGCAATTGTTCTCGAGCCAATTGAACAAACAAATTAAAAAGTCCAACAGGACTTCCATCCGTTTGCATTGATCGTTCTCTTTGGCGATCTATTTGACGCATTTTTTCACAGATTTCAGTCTTCTCTTCAGCGTTGAACAAATTCGGAACCTAAAATAATTTCTATAATAAATTTTCGATGTAATTACATGTATTAACAATATCCTTATAAGGGTTTTATTAATATTGAAGTTATTTTTATAAGTAACCTAAGAAACTAAAGCTGTAGAATTAATATAACGTTATACCTTGGCATGGATAACAGGTAATATAGGCATCATAAAACGTTGATAAAAGAAACTGACAACACCTTGAACATTTAACTACAAACGAAACTAAGACTGATAACTACCTCCCTAAGCTATAAGAAAACAACTTCTAAACTTATAACTTCTGTTTAAAAAACAGGCTTACAATAGAAGAAAAATTATTATATAATTATAATTCCTTATATAGTTATAATTCCTTATATAATTATATATCTCCTTACAAGGAGATTTTCCTTACAAGGAGATTGAATGTCAACCAGGCTGGAGAATCGAACTTATATTTCCGAGATCCAACTCATCAAAGCCACGGACCTAAACCCGTAATAGGCCACCACAGCAGATAGAATTTAATTAAGTTTGTATTTGGACTATTAATAATTTGTTTTCATGGATTCTGTGTTTGAATTAAAGATATCCTTAGTTTAATATATACAACTTTTTGAATTTCTCGAGCCAAATAACTAATCAGATATTCAGAAAAGCCTCCTAAAGAACAAAATCCTCAGTAAACAATTCAACTATAATCTGTGATAAATACAGATCAGATAAGAGTTTCGTCTAGAGATCGTTTTGGTGTATCTTATAATGATAAGCAGACACGTAATATAAAATTTTTGTATAAGGGAATCGGTTGTCTCGATTATATACATACCTCTCCAGAATTCAGCAAATTATTAACGTCTTCCAAAAAGCTTTCCTCTTTGATTTGCGAATCAGTAAAAAGAAAGGTTGAATGAAGTTCCGTGCCAGTTGTTCTTCTTAAAATTAATTTAATATCTTCATGCCACTCGTGATGTCCGTATTGTTTACCCATCTCAACTTGAAAAACATCGTAGTCACAAATGTGGGATGCTAATCTGGTTAATGATTGCCTTCCAGAACCACCGACACCTACAAGTAGTGCATGACTCCTTGGCTGTTTGATGATTCGTGAGATTCTTGATAAATGTTCGATAGCGAATCTGCAAAAATTGATGTAAATTATTTGTCCATGTGCATACATTTTTAAAAGTAACTTAAATCGTCCTAGATGTAATTTACATAATGCCATTTTAATTTTGTTTATTAGACTCGAGCTAGTTTTGATAAATGGTTTTAAAATCTAGTTTGCTTATCATCCTTACCTGAATAGTACCAAGTTCATTGGCTTCTTTGTCATCGAGTTGTATTCCGTTAGGTATGTTTCAACAATCCCACGTAAGGCTTCCAGATCCAAAACTTCTTGATACAACCGAACATCTGCTTTTGGATCAGTAAAGTCACAGAAAACGAGTTTTCTCAATTCTTCATCACCCACCTATTGAAAAATACAAGGAATAATTGAAATTTAATTTTTAAAAAATAAGTAACACATGTTTTTATATAAAATCCATCTAAATGATCATTAGTTTAAAGATTTACTGGCATCATGTGTAATTTACCGATTGCTTAGTGCCCTCAATAAGGTCACTGAACATTTCGTCCATGTCTGCCTCCATTCGTTCTCTAAGAGTTACGTGTAGTTGTTCCACAAGCCAATTCAGATCTACCTGATCGACAAGACGATCACCAAACACTCGTAGAATTTCATGCACCCAAAGTCTCTTCATGTTCACCAAAGAAGGCATAGTTTCAGGAACTGAAAGTAGAACCCCCTAGAAAATTTACAGAAATTAGAATAATTGCGAATCAGTCACTATCACGATATTCCTTTTAGCTTTTCAATACCTGTACGACTCTGGAAAAGTCTCGTAGGTTGAAAATGTAATGAGATTTCGCAGGGGTTGGAAGCAAATGTTTTAAACTCTGCTTATAAATATCAAGAGTCGCAAGTACGATCTGATCAATACATGGATCGAATTCTTTACTAAACCCTCTGAAAGAATTGTAAGTTTTAAACAAAATCTGTTCCGGTTTGTACAATTAATTAATATTAACGAACCTCGTGTCCAAATGCCAAAGGACAATTTTACTAAAAATAGTTATCATCACGTCATCTTCGAATTCCGAAATAGTCAACACAAAAAAGTGTCTTTTGAATCTTGGTGTGACGTCCTTTCCGCCACCTACTGGTGGTCCCATAGCGCACATTAATTGAATCTCTATCAAATTTAGAGGAGTAATTTCTTTTCGATCGTACCTTTTCAAAAAAGTGAAATTTTATTAGATACAAGTTTATTACAAAAAGCTCTAAAATCAACTTAAGGACCTCTATCACAGTTTGGAATCCAGAAAAACAATTGAAACTTCTACTTTGAGTGAAACTATTTCGAATGAAACTATTGTCAGTTTTTCTTACCAGAGCCAATGATCAAGCCACTGCCGAAGAAGCTCAATTGGTGGTTGAGCACCATAAACCTCTTTCATAGGCATTGACACATCATCGACAAAAACGATCCATTTTTTACCAATCGGAGGTCCATAAACTCCTTTCCTTCTTCTGTCGAGTCTGCTCATGATGATGTCCTGTGTCTGATTAGCTGTGGTTTGGGCCGAGAAATTGATGATCAAAGGTTTATAAACCTTGGTATCGTTTTTCTTCAGCAAAAAATCGACAATGTAGACCGATTTTCCAGTTCCAGTAGGACCAACAAATAGCACTGGTTTTTCGTGTTGAACCAATAATTGAAATAGAGCAGTGTATCTGACAGTTTCTACGGTTGGCACAATTATCTGGTTTACGGGAATGTCTCGTGGAATTGGAGGAGTGTTTATTAATTCATCAGACCACAGTTTCCACTTTCCTTTTCCCTGAAAATATTATGTTAGTTGTCATTAAAAAGAAGAATTAATGATCCCTTATTGAGATTAGGACGTATATAATATGCTGAAGTTGATGCGAACTATAGTAAACATTTTATTGTTGAAATACGATGTCTAGTGCGGATAATTAATATGGATCAGTTTATGGATGATAGATATTCCTATGAATTTTGAACTGCGTCTTGTTTGCGAAACTAATTTCAACACTTGTCAATAGTGGGCAGCAAGTTGCAGCAAGCAGATGGTAGCGCCACCATTTGATGGAGCACAAGCATTATAGGCTTACACTCTAGGTGTCTAATTCTCAGTGGCTCAGTCAGTTAGTGGCAGTGACCCAGAGCCCAGTGTGTTCGTAGACCCGACGCGCATCATATTTTACAAGACTTATTCTCAAACATTTAAAAAAAAATTTACAATACTCATCAATAACATAACACTACGTTTCAAACTGCTTTCTAAATTTAGTTTTCAAAGCTTTAGAAATACAGAAAAATTTCCAAAACTTTTTCATTAAACGATCTGAAGAGTAGTATATCTATTTTTAAATTTTAGAATGTTTTTATAAGATTTCGAGAGATCTTACTCATCAAATAAAATATTATCTTTAAAAACATACCTCTCTGATGAATTTATAGTCAAAGACAAGTCCGTCTTTCGGCATCACAAAGATGTAAGGTTTCTGAGGAGGGGGAATAGATTCAGGCAATTGAAATTGTTTTAATAAAGAATCAGGGAATTCCTTTTCTAAAAGACCTCTAAATAAAATGCTGAATGTCTCTCTGTATTGTGCTCGTAAAGTTCCACCCATTGCCCAAATGCAGGCAAAGAAGAAAGAACCCTGTAGGAAATTTGACCATTATTTTAAAATTTTAAATTAACATATTTGATATCAAATAATTTTTGTAATGAAAATTAAATGTATACTTCAACTTGAGCTCGTAAGTCCAATTCACTGATGGACTTTGCAAATTTCTCGTCTTGGTAGTCATCAAAGAAACATTCCATTAAATATGTTGTTGATCGGATCAGATTTGAATCTGGCATTGGGCACATTTCCTTAAATCAGAAAGAATTTTGTTAAATTAAATTAACAAAATGAAAAACTTTCTATTTATTTAGGAATAGTTTAAAAATTTTTGTTAGAGCATTGATATGATTATATTATAATTATTTTAAAATTATTTTTTAAAAAATCCTTTCACCTCTACCCCTCCTCGACGCAGTAAAAATAACAATGGTTTACAAAATCTAAGAAATAGAGATTCATATATAAATTTTCTTAAAAAGGAGCTGAAGATTTTTGGCGTTGTTTCAATCCAGGACTTTAATAATGGCTCCCATCCTAAAGCTGACGGTTCCATGTATATCATCCCTTTGGAACAGTAAAAAAGATTGTTAATTGAAAAATTTACTTCTTGATATTTTAGAAAGAAAATGCAAAAGAAATTTTAATATCTTCTAAATTTTTTTGCAACAAGCGTATATTTTTCTTTATTTTCTTAACTCTACTACTTTGCTTTTTCTATAATATTTCAAATTTGCTTCTATTTGAAAACCAATGATAAATATATTTCAAAGATGAATTCAAGCAGTTACGAATTCTTCTAAAAAATTTTTTTTGGAATGGAACAAATTTATCATTTTTGTCAAGTGACTACAATTTGGTTTACTGTAAGGGGCAATCCATAAATTATATAGTAGATTTTGAGGAAGGGAGGAGGTCTCGACAAAAGGTTATAATTTGTTACCACAGGGATAGGGAGGTTATATAGACATTGTTACGTAATATTTTGGACAACCTTAAAATCTTCCCAATACTTTAAAATAAGTATTTAAAAAATTATGATGTTTATTAGACTCTACAAAAATTAATAATATCCTTTTTTTTTAAGTGAAAAAAGTTAAAATACTCCAAATAATTAAAAATACTTAAAATTTCTTTCAAATATTTAAAAACACAAATACTACAGAATATTCAAATATACTTAAAATTCATTTAAAATACTTTAAAAGATTTAAAAATATTTAATGATAGTGAAAAATTCTTTAAGGTACTAGTATACTTTATAATTTTCAAAAAATTATTTTTTTTTTTAAATTTTCCGACACCTTAGACCCTTAAATATGTTTTTGTAAAGTATTATAGAAAAATTCAGATTGTAATAGTATGTGTGACATCAATGAATGCTTATGCGC
>WNHD01006861.1:0-23920 GCA_011057455.1 Ganaspis sp. Gsp50 | reverse complement strand
TATAGCTAAAAAAGTTTGCTATCCATATAATAGCAAACTCATTTAGCTGGAATAGCTAAGAGTTAGCTAAAACAGCTAACTTTTTTTCTCCGTGTATTATTATTATTATCATCATTATCATCATTATCATATTGCTTTCTCATAGAAAAGCACAGAAAAAATAAAATTTTATTTTTCAATACAACTCTCTAAATTTGAAACAGTAGAAATCTACTATTTCATAGTAAAAACTGAGCAACTAATTCATTTAGTAAAAATCTACTGAAAAATAGTAAAATTCTACTGTAAATTAGTGAACAATTGACTAATTCTGCAGTAGAATTTCACTGAGAATCTGTAGAATTTAACTGATAATCAGTTGAAATTTACTAATTGAATTAGTTGCTCAGTTTTAGCTGTGAAATTAGTAGATTTCTACTGATTTAAATTTAGAGAGAATGCCTGTTAAATTGAAATTCTACAGGCCTGTAAAAATTCAAGCTGATCTTTTAATTTAACAGTTTTTTTATTTTTATTATTTTTTCCCCTGTAAAGCATTTTAATCGTGTTCATGAAGTGAATGCATAAAGCTACTAGTTTTTGTTGCAACTTTAATACAATAGTGTGATGAATATGTAATTTAGTTTTAATATATTATGAAGAATATTTTGAATTGTTGGTAATCAATGTCTTTTTATCTTTCTAGCTGCAGTCTAATGGCAATCTGCCAGATGTATAACATTCAACATGGAATTCTCAAATTACCAAGAATTCATGATGTAAAATAGAAGAGCACCAGAAGTAATAAACGATTTAGACGGCAGTGGATGTACAGTTCGAAGGAGACCAATCAATATCATACGTGAGTCGAGAAAAAGTTCTAAAAAGAAATTGCTGTTTTCCCCCAACTTCCTAACTTTTATTCTTATTAATTGTTTTTTTCTCAATTCAAATATAATTCAAATCAAATTCAAATCATAAATCACATTTGCAATTGCTTACACAAAGATTCATTAAGATTCATTTCAATAGGATAACATGATAAATGAAATCCGCGGAAAATGTAAAATATTCGTTGTTTAATTACATACTTAATTATCATGTGGGTAAATTATTGTTTTATTAATAAATAATGCATTGAATCTTTGATACTGGAAAGAAATTATTTTTTTAAAAGTGCGAAATTTTTCTTTACATTTTACTGCATTGTATATACTCTCAAAATCTTAATTAGTATTTTTTTAATTAGTATGATTTTTTCCTATTCGAGATCAACTTTTTTTTTAATATCCAAGAAGGTTTCTTTGATTCAAAACAGGTTTTTTTGATTCAAAATAGGTTTCTTTGATTCAAAAAAGGTTTCTTTGATTCAAAACAGGTTTCTTTGATTCAAAAAAAGGTTTCTTTGATTCAAAACAGGTTTCTTTGATTCAAAAAAAGGTTTCTTTGATTCAAAAAAGATTTATATTTGATTCAAAGAAAATTTATTTTGTTTAATGAAATTCCTGCTTTAAATTCAAGAAACGATAGTATTAATATATGATCAAAGAAATATTCTTTTGAATAAAGGCAAACATTTATTTGAAACAATGAAAATCTGTTTGAAACAAAGAACATTTCTTTGAATCGAAGAAAATTTCTTTAAGGAGGTTGAACACGGTGACATAACCTCACACTAAATAGTAATTTTAAATAAATAATAGAAATATAATTAAAATTGATTTTAATAAATTTTGAAAGATTTAGTTGTGTACAATTTATAGTTGGGTCTCGACGGCAACACTATAACAATGTATTATCATTGTCATTATTCATTATCAACAATTTATTATTTTTGAAAATAACTTTTGGACAAAAATTTATTTAAAAAATCCAACGAAGAAAATTTGTAGAAAATCCTTCAAGGAGTGAATAGATAAATGTAATAGATATAATAGAATATAATAAATAAATAGAAGTTAATCCAATAGAGATTGAATAAAAATTGCAATAAATTATTCACTAAGATAAACAAAAACGCAAAACGTTAAATAATTATTATTTGACAACAAATTTCGGCTCAAATCAATTTTTTCAAAAAATTGTACAACTCGATCTTTCGAAATTTGTTAAAATCAATTTTAATCATATTTTCATTCTATATTTAAAACTATTGTTTATTTTGAGGTTATCTCAATAGGTTAAACATCCTTAAGCAAGAATAGCAATTTTCTAGAACAAAATGTGACGTTTAAATTATTAATACTTAAAAAAAATGAAATAAAAAAATAAATAAAAAATAAAATAAAAAAATGAAAAATAAATAAATAAATGTTAATGTAATAAATGTTTATTTGAAAGATACATGAAATATTTGAAGTCATATCTCGAGTTTATTTTCGAGATTGCGACACATTGGAGAAATGAATCGCAAAAATAAAAATGGCCAATTTTTCTTCTTTTATTAATTAATATTTATTGAATGTTTAAAATTCAGTTTATATGCTATCACTTTTTAAATATTTCTAATCAGAGAGTTTGTTTAACGTTTATAAATCCAGTTAATAGATAAAATAACTGTTAAACATCTTTGACAATATACATTAAACGACAATTTTGCCGAGAGATAGGAATTTTAATGATTTGAGAATCATTTCGAGAAATACATGTCGATGAGTGATAAGTAATTTTTTCGTGATCAAAAAGAATTTAAATTCACGACGTGATAGAATTTCCAGGTCGCTGATCTTTCGTTACAGTTACGCCAATGATATAGAAACGTAATTTTTGATCTTCAAAATAGAGTTTCGTTTGAATAGTTCTAATTTGTTTTTTTATTTTCGTAATCCATTTATTTTTTAGGGTATTTTTTTAAAACCTTTTTTCTTTTAAGTTCATTGTAAAAGTACTTTTTATACTATTTTATTCTCTTCAAATCGCAATTCGTCAAAATTTTTACTAATTTTATATATGTTTTAACTATAAGTGTTAAGTTACTGCACTTTTTTAAATTTAGTTTTCTTTATACAAAGGAATTGTTCTTCGGTCTCTCTAAATCTGAATTAGTAATTTGCTACTAATTCAATAACGAAAAGTCGTTTACCGATTGAAATAGTAAAGATTTACTCATTTTTATTGAAAAACCACTATTTTTTTAGTGAAAAACTATTATTCTTAGTGAAAAACTACCATTCTTAGTGAAAAACTATTATTTTTAGTGAAAAACTGCTTTTAGTGAAAAACTGCTTTTAGTGAAAATCTGCTTTTAGTGGAAATCTACTTTTTTTTTTAGTTAAAATCCACTAATTCGATTAATAAGTAACTACCAATTGAAATAAGTATTTCTTTTTTTTAATAAACAAATTTTTCTGAAAATTGATTTATTCAATTTTATTCTACGAATATTTGCTTAAATATAATTTGTTTACGACCTTTGCTAAAGTATTTATTTTTTTCTGTGTGTTGTTACTTTTTTTCTGTTTTTCTCTGTGAACAAAGATTGTAATTTCTTTGATGACGACTCTTTTTGAAACTTAATTTTTCTGTTTAAAAGATTTTGTCTTTTTATAGTAGATTTTCTGTTTTTTAACTCCATTTTTCTATACAACTATTTTTTACTATTTTTTTGTTACCAAATCTATGATCCGAGGCCTGACTAAAACTGGCAAAGGAAAAAAGACCATTTTCACGAAAAGTCATTTACTGATTCGTTACACTTTGCCTGCAAGCGATTTTTATTTTATTCCATTGTTCGAGAAACACCATTACATTGCATTCAAAATGCTTTCAAGTTTTTTGGGATACTTTTTCCTTTAATTAACATTTTTATAAGTTATTAAAAAAAGAACAATAGAATGAATAAAATGGAACAAAATAATACAGTGAAAATAAAACGCGATAATAAAATAAAAATCGAGGAATAAAATAATAAATAAATAGAAAATTGAAATAAAAAAATGTAATACCTTCTTATTGACGAGAATGTAAATAAAAGAAAAAAACAAAAAGAAAATGTATAGTAAAAAGAATGCTATAAATAGTTAAAAATAAAAATGTAAACCAAAAGTGAATGATTAATGAAGAAAAGAAAATTAATGAAGAAAAGAAAATTAATGAAGAAAAGAAAATTAATGAAGAAAAGAAAATTAATGAAGAAAAAACAATTAATGAAGAAAAGAAAAATGAACTAAAAATAAAAATAAGATTAAGCCTAGAAAATGGATATAAAAAGACAAACGGAATAATGATTGCAGGATTGGAATTGAAGTTTTTGATATAAATTATCAGTCAATTTAATTTCAAATTAAAATACTCATTACGGTAATCATCTTATATACATATTATTTATTTCTATATTGTTGGCGCCTGAATATAATCGATACTCCATTCATAAACTTGTTTCACGTGTTCAATGTAAGTGTGTTTTACGTAACAACATTCATGGACATTTATAAGCTCGAGAAAGATGGAAACAATTTATGAAAGAAGAAAAGAGTCGCTCTTTAAATAATCGCGTTTCTCAAAGGCTACTCGTTGCAAGCAGTAGTTTTCATTCTTCTTTTCAATCATTCTCAGAATTTTCAAATTACTTTATTTCTGCATTATTATCTCCTTATAGTTTCTTCAATCCCACTGAGAACTTTTTATTATTTTGCAATGTAATTATTTAGCAAACATAAATGCGAATATTACATATATGTAATTAAAGTTCTAGACATTTTTGTACATTTCAAATAGGAGAAAAACAATTGAAATAAAATAGAAAATTAAACAAAATATGAAAGAATAAATCTTTTATATAATAAATATAATAAAATAATAATAATAATAATAATAACAATAATAATAATAGTAATAATAATAGTAATAATAGTAACAGTAATAGTGATAATAACAATAATAGTAATAGTAATAATAATAACAGTAATAGTGATAATAATAATAATAATAATAATAATAGTAACAGTAATAGTAATAATAGTAACAATAATAACAATAAAAAAATAATAATTATAAACGCGTTTTATTAATTGTTATACGTAATTTAAATTACTCGTTTATTTTTACGAGGAGAAAGTTTGTAGACGTGAAAGGACATGACGGGCTTTTAAGGGTTTCTTCCCTCTAATGAAATGGCCACTGAAAAAAATAAGCCTTAAAGGTAGACTCTAAGAAAATATAGTCAACGCCAGAGAATCGATATTCGACGGTCTCAAACGACCAGTAACCTCATTACTTATTACCCTCTCTAATTTTCTGTCGTTCACTCGAACCTGAAATTCTTTTACGGTCGCGGTCAATGCTCTCATCGTGCAAGTAAACAAACACATATAAAACATTCTTTACATCATAATGAAAATACTCTGCCAAACAGAAATCAAACTCATCACTTGATAAATGTTATGCAAATAAACTTCTTTACGGATACCAACCTCAAATATCATTTGGCAGTTTCACGAATAAATGCACACAGGCAACAGTTGTACAGCTGAAACACACTTACTTTATATTCGTGAAACTGTCAAATGATTTTTGAGGTTGGTAAAGAAGTTTGGGAGACGTTCAAAATCAGTTGTTGCGTCTAAAAATCCAATATACTATGATGGATTACCAAAAACCCAACATACTAAAGAGGTTTATCAAAAATCTAACATAAAACGGTGGCCTATTACGAACTTCGTCACAATTTCGCACAGATGCCAAAAAATGTAAGAAGCTTATGATATACGGGAAAGAAATAGAGTTACGTATACCACTTGAGACCATTTTTTTCCGTGTAAGATAAAAATCTCCGTATCTTAAGCTCAATGTAACTGGTCTCTACCATATTTTTTAGAAAATATTTTTTTGGCACAACCGGTTTGCTTTTTATTCATAAAAAACTAAATGAACTGATCAAGACCTACAACAAAACTAATGTAGTTTTTATGAATTTGACCTACAACAAAACTGCTGCACCAAAACATGGAATAAATCTTGTCTCTTCCATTTGGTATATCTCACACA
Source organism: Ganaspis sp. Gsp50 (assembly GCA_011057455.1). Classification (NCBI taxonomy): domain Eukaryota; kingdom Metazoa; phylum Arthropoda; class Insecta; order Hymenoptera; family Figitidae; genus Ganaspis; species Ganaspis sp. Gsp50. The sequence goes on along the minus strand of WNHD01006861.1, from coordinate 17,956 downwards.
CCAAATTGGGGTAACAAGCGTACTATGTGGTGCGGCTGACATCCTATGAAGTACTGTTGTTATCCCAAATTGACACGTCGGCTTTCCAAATTGAAGGGACAAGACTCATTCCATATTTTGGGCAACTGGTGCGCCAAATTTTTTTTTTAGTAACAGGGTATCTCTACTTTTAAGGCTTTGGATTTTATGTTGCATGCAAAATCGTTTCGATTAGTATAACAAAAACAAAGTAGTATAACAAAAATTGTCTTAATTTGAAATCATCCAATCGCAGTACTATCATTCTGATGAAAAAAGTCTTTTTAGTATCTTTTTTAGTATCTGCATTTTTAATTAGGCCCCTCATGGAAGAACCGTATGTACATACGCTTCATGTTAGTATGTGTACGATTCTTGTCGATTGACAGCACACGGATTTTGTAGATACGGTTCTTTAACGAGGACCTAATGCAGATAACCACTTTCTTCATCAGGAAGGCAGAATGAACAAACGTTGCACCGGTCTTTAACGTAGTTTAGTGAACAGTCATTCATACTTAGTTTACAACTAAGAAGGGTTAAAAGTACTATTGACAATTTTCAGATTCCAAGAAGAAAGCCATGGATGCAGCGGAGAAATACCATCATGTGGACCCAGCTTCAAACAAATGATGGATGGCAAGAAGATAAACGTCAAAAAGGAAAGTAGTGTCAGAAGAAAATAAAACGCGAGTGATATGCCATTAGGTGGACCCAGCTTTTGTGCAAGCGATGGGTGGCAAAGTGTTCGAAAAACAAAATCGCAAGTGATGTGCCATTAGGTGGACCCAGCTTTTGAGCAAGCGATGGGTGGCAAAGTGTTCGAAAAATAACATCGCGAGTGATATGCCATTAGGTGGACCCAGCTTTTGTGCAAGTGATGGGTGGCAAAGTGTTCGAAAAACAAAATCGCGAGTGATATGCCATTAGGTGGACCCAGCTTTTACATAAGCGATGGGTGGCATGGAAGAAAGTGTCCGTAAAAATTGCATCGCGAGTGTTAAAATGCCATTAGGTGGACCCAGCTTTTAAAAAAGTGATGGGTGGCGCAGTGTTTCCAAAGGAAGAGGATGTGTACAAAGGACGTCGTTTCTGGACAGAGAAGATAAAGGATCATCAAAGGTGTTCTCGTGGGACCAGGAAGTGTGATAACATGCGGAAGTAGCAGCTCCAGGACGGAGATCGGGCAAGAACGACATCAACAAAAGGTGAGTGACCTCTTCTTTATACTATACTTCCACAGCAATAATATTATTCGATAACATTTACATTTAAATTTCTTTCAACATTGCATCACCATGTTAAATCCGACGAGGATGTTATTCAAATGGGCATCTCATTTTGATTATGGAGACTATAATTTACTAATAAGGATGAAGTTCTTTTGCTAATTGGGATTTTTATCTTATTTCGACTTAGATCGTCAACCTTTAACGGTTAGGATTATCATTTTTTCGGATTAGAATGATTATCTTTTGATAATCTTTTATGAACCTTTGTTAATCCTTTGTTAATCCTTTGTTAACCACTCTTTGGTAATCAGGGTGACCATTCTTTGCTTTATATTTCTTATTTATTTTATTCTTATTTCCTTATTGTTTCAATTGGAATGACCGTCCTTTAGAGTTTGGAATAACCATCCTTTGCAGATTAGAATGACCATCCCTTTTTTTAATTAGAATGACCATCCTTTTTTTAATTAGAATGATCATCCTTTACAGTTTAGAATGTCCATTCTCTTTCAATTAAAATGACCATCCTCTTTCAATTAGAATGGCCATCCTTTACAGATTAGAATGACCATCCTTTGCAGATTAGAATGACCATCCTCTTTTAATTGGAATTATCATCCTTTACAGTTTAGAATGTCCATTCTCTTTCAATTAGAATGACCATCCTCTTTCAATTAGAATGACCATCCTCTTTCAATTAGAATGACCATCCTCTTTCAACTAGAATGACCATCCTCTTTCAATTAGAATGACCATCCTCTTTTAATTAAAATGATCATCCTTTGTACATTAGATTCACCATCTTTTACAATTTTGAATAACCATCCTCTTCCAATTAGAATGTCCATCCATTACCAATGACCATCATTTACAGATTAGAATGACCATCCATTACCAATGACCATCCTTTACAGATTAGAATGACCATCTTTTACTGAGTAAGATGACCGTCGTTTATTAATTTAGATATCGATTCTTCACTGATTAGGATGGTCAACCTTTTGATTAACATAACCATCCTTTATTAATTAGATATACCATTCTTTTTTTACTGAAATGACCCGCCTTTAAGGTTTAAGATAAGATTCTTTATCGCCAAGGATGAGCATCCACTAACTTTTGTTCTTACTTTACTGATTAAATACTATTAATACTATTACTTCTATCCCAGTAAATTGATTATCTTTCCATTTATTGAAGATATTTGGATTATTTTAGTGAAAAATAAATGGATTAATTTAGTAAACTATTAATTAACCCGATTCAAAAATTATCCCAAACCGTAACTCAGTCCGGGAAATGGCAATTTTTTTGGATTAGAAATGAATATCGTCCACATAAAATTATACTGGAAAATAAATAGGGATAAATATATTTGCAATTTGTAACTAAATGCGGTAGTTGTTTTGTCGATGATGTAGAAGCGTTACGAAATTCACCATCACAATTGTTTATCGTCACCTTAATCAGCAAACCTCGTGACTCCATTTGATGCAACTTTACATGAGAGCAGTAATATTGACGCGAACCATTGTTTCCTTCGCATACCGCGATTTTTGACTTCATATATTAAAAGAATAAGAATTACACTCTTTGGCACATCTTTGATTAAAATTGCTTTAAAATTGCACAAAATTTTTAAAATAGCACCGTCACTTTTGCGAAAAATAAAAGTTCGTTGATTGAGAAGACGATATAAAAGAAACAAAAATAAAGGATTAATAAATAAATAAGGTTGTTTAACTAACCTTATTAAGGTTGTTTAACTAACCTTATTAAGGTTGTTTAACTAACCTTATTAAGGTTGTTTAACTAACTTTATTAAGGTTGTTTAACTAACCTTATTAAAGTTTTTTAACTAACCTTATTTGTAAAAAGTAATATAAGAGCACCAAAAATGAATATCATGAACTTCTGAAACTCTTGCTCCACTTGTTATTTAGACTGTTACTTTCGTATTATACGGATGTAATATTTATTATTTACATAAACTTATTTATTGTTTATATGATGTGAATTAACTTCCGGGGATTACTATATTGTTTCGTTCATGTTTTGAAAGTTTCAACATAAAGGAGAAAAAGTTTGTTTTTCCTGTTCTCTCTTTTTATGGTTGACCTATCTCATTCTATTTCATCTCACTTTTTTCCTCCTTTTTTGTCATCTGCGAGTTTTCTCTCTTGCTTTCACCGATTGGCTTTGCCGGAGTGTTGAACATCTCTTTTGCTCACCCTCCAGAAACTTCATCCTTGTTCTTCATAGAAGAATATTCTCACTACATTTATCTTTCTCTTTAGCTTCATCTGTCTCTCTTCCCCTTGGACTAGTCACCTCTATCTGTTTTCTGCAAAGAGAGAAAACCGGTACTTCTCCTGACGCCCTTTTATCCGGAAGTGCCGGTCCTCACCATCCCGGTGGGGTTAGGAATCGATATCCTCCCCTACAGCGCCAAAGAGAGGTTACTACCTCGAATGAGACTGTCTGTATGGGACCATAAGATGTAGGAAATGAACATTAAAATAATGTTAACATTCCTAATTCCATTTCCTCTAATATTAACTTCATTCCAAATCATTGACATGTGTTTCATTCTCAGTTTTTTCGAGTCGTAATTTCCCAAAAATGCAAGTGTTGAAAGTTAAGTGTTAATTTTTTGTTTTCAATTGCTTTCGCAAGGTTATCAGTGGTTTTCTTATCAAGAAATGTTTTTATTTTTTGATAGTATTTGTCACAGATTTTCATTCTCTTTAAAGAATTTTGCGAAAATGTTGTAGTAATTATAGTATGTAGAATAGTTTTTCGATGATCTTCATTATCATGGGTTATCATATTCCTACGTAGAAATTGTGCATTTGTAAATTGCGTAATGCAAGAAAATAGCTCAGAATGTAAATAAATAAATTTATAAATATAATTAATAATGAATCAATTTCAGTAATTAAAATTATGATTTTTATAAACTTCACCTTCATAATAAGAATTGAACTAAACATATATTACTAATTACTTAATAAACTAAACAAATTACTTAATAAACCTACTAATATATTATACGTGTTTAAATGATAAAAATTACCAAAATAAAAAGCTAAAGAACAGTAATTGTAGAAAATTAAAAAAACAGACATTTCTAAAAATAGAAAGCTAAACAAAAAAGTAATAATATAAAGAATAAACAATGGGGAAAAACAATATAGTAAATAAAATAATAACTGATAAGCAACGAAATATATAAATTGTAATAAATTTGAATTAAATTATCAAAAAGATGGAAATTTTTAAAATAAATTTGTAGAATTGTGGACGAAATCCAAATTTGCAGCAAGAGTGTGAAGTTTAAAGTTTAACGATCTCTTAACAAGTACATGAAAATCTTAACCTTATTAATGTGCTATTGTTATTGCTCGCAGTTTGTAATTGAAGCGCAGTCTCGTCACACGGGAAACAAAGTAATGCCAATCGAGATGAGATAAGACCAGTTTCATTTTCATTTTAATTATTTTCGCTCATTTACTAATTGTAAGTAAGACAAACGTTTACGTCTTCTTGACCTTCGTCCTAGTAAATTAATTTAGATAAATTCTTTTATACTTCATCAGTTATACAATTCGAGTTAGACTCTTTATCACTTTCTAGAAAATATACAATCTAATTAAAATTAAAATTAATCTCGTCCTTCCCTTATTTTTGAGAAAAAAGAAAATAGTTTCCCTAATATTATGTAGCTTAGACTAAACTGCATTAAAGTATAATCGAAAGAATTGAAGTAAAAAATAAATGTTTATTGGACTAAATTTTGTATAAAATATGAATCTAAAATTGAGAAGTAATGAAGAAAATAATTTTAAAAGGTGTAGAAATACTTAAAAAGTAAAAATTAAAAAGTACAAAAGTAAAATTTAAAAATTATAATTGTAAAAAATACACTTAAGGGGCTGTCCATAAACTACGTCACGCTATTTTTAACATTTTTTCCACCCCCACCCCCCCCTGTCGTCACAAAATTCACATGTATTAGCGAAAGCGTGACGTAGTTTATGGACGGCCCCTAAGTAATAAAAATAAATATTAAAAATTTGTTAATTGAATTAAAAAATGTAAATAATATTAAAGATACCAAAATAAAAGTATAAAAAAAAAATAAAACACTAAAAATACGATAACAATACAATAGCAAGAATAAAGAAAACAATTTTGAATTTGAAAAGCACAAAAGTATAAAAGACGAACGATATGTGCGTAAACAAAAAAATAAAAACAGTAGAGAAACATAAAAAATATAAGACGTTCGATTTGAAGCTTATTTCAGAGAATATTGAAGTTTGATAAGAGACTGTGATAGCTTTTTAGCTTTGCAGTAGGTATATTGAGAATTTCTTTAAATATCGTCAAAAAATGACACAATATTAAGTTTTACAAAATGATATTGAACAATTTAAATTTTTAACATTTTTGTATAATAATTTAATTTAAATAAAAATAATTGAAGACTTAGCAATGGAATGCACTATTAAATATGTTTTATTAAATTCGAACGTTCACATGAACGAAATTTTTATTCTTTTTTTATTCAGATTTGTCCGGAAATATTTTTCTATGCAAGAATTACTAAGTTTTATGTTATTATTTTTTAAAAACAATTGTCCATTTTTATTACAAAAGTATATTTTTTCTCAATGGGCAAATATTCTTTGAAATAATCTTTGCCAGAGAAGCATGGGACTACCTTACAAAAATATATTTTTAAAAAATAAAAGTGAAAAAAAACAGTTCAAATGAACGTTTCGCACTTTAGAAACATAAATTATACTGAATATAATTAAATGTCGCTTTAAATAATAATAATTAAATTAACGTTTCAAATAACTGAATGACTGCTTAAATAGATGGATAATCTTTTAAACTAAATAATTGAGTAAAAATTGTAATAAGTTACTAAAGAAAAACTGGTTTTTTTTTAAGCCAGTGTTGAATATTTCGCTTTATAATGTACTTGTCTGTGAGAATGGTGTAAATTGATCATAATTAGTAATTATAAACTATAATAACAATTACGGTTTAAACGAGGGTTTGGATATAGTTTCTTTATCGAACAAATTTGAACCAAGCATTTTGTTTAAATTGTTATTATTCTTATTGTTATTATTGCCATTATTGACATACATTATTATTAATATATGTATACCTAATTATATATTATTATTATCATTATTATCATTATTATTATTATCATTATTATCATCATTACTATTATCATTATTATTATTATTACCATCATTATTATCATCATTACTATTATCACTATTATTATTATTATCATCATTATTATCATAATTACTATTATCATTATTATAATTATTATCCTGACTCGGAGTGATCGTTAAATTCTGATATTTCTACACTGAAAAAAAAATGTATTTGATTCAAATAACCATTTACTTGTCTATTATCAAATAAATATTTATTTGAACCAGGTAATTTGATTCAAATAATAATTACTTGGTTCAAATAAATATTTATTTGATAATAGACAAGTAAATGGTTATTTGAATCAAATAAATTTTTTTTTCAGTGTATAATTGTTATTATTACTATTATCATTATTATTTTCATTATTTTTATAATTATCATTAAATGATATGTTAAATCAAACATATTATGCCCAATTGAAACAAATTGCATCCCCGTGTCTTAGAATCGAACTAATTTAGTCTATTTAGCAACATTTTTTAATCAGGCAAACGTGCTTTAAAGAAAAAATAGAGAAGTTGCTATTGTCACTTGATAAAAGCAACGCGTAATGCACAGTCGTTTACGCCATCTTTCCTCTCTATTTAATGAACCGTCGTGTTGGCCGCCTGTTATGTTGTTCTCGTGAGTCTGCTGCATTTGCGTGTAGTGGAAAATGTGTGTCCCTTTTTGCCTGTGTATCTGTGTGAACATAATGATTGGAAAAATTCACTTTTCTCGTCCACAAAAACAACATTTCCAAAAAATAAACCTACAACTCTGGACACATTGACTCCACGAATTCGTGGAGTTAAAACACGATTTTCATTAAAAACAGTATCATTATTATTTAAAACTCAACTAAACTTTAAAACAACGCTAGAATCTCAAATTTAGAAAACTAGAAGCAACATTTGAAAATATTGCATTTTCAACATGTTTTTAAAACATGTTGCAAATGTTTTTAAAACATGCACTTTTTATGAAGAATACAGGTTAAAATTGCTTTATTCATACATGGTTTTTTTTATCTTTACACGAAATTCCTCGATTCATAGAAATACAGAGCAGAATAAAGCCAGGATACTAAAGTTGAGCCCGGTTGTAGGTGAAAACTCGTTTATTTTTGTTTAGGAAATTGAAGCTTTTTTCTGTATTGTGAGCTTTGTTTTTAGAATAAAAGAGAAAGTTTACGTTTTTTGATGTTTCTCGGATTTTTTAGTGCTATCGTTCACTTTTGCACGTATAGTGTGAACTGCGTGAAGATGAAGAAGGAATTTTGTGTAAGTGTGCGCGTAAGTTGGAAAGTACACGCACACGAACACACACGTGAGCTTGCACTTCGGTGCTGGATTATGCGCAACGGCAGTCTGAATACTTTACGTCCACAACTGAGTGTGTGGTGTGCACTGTACGTTTTGAAAGTTGTCGCACCCGTAGATTTCAGACAAACTTATAAATTATGATGTATTTCAGAAAATTCCCAAAGCTCATCTAATGCAATTTTACTGCACTAAACAGTTCAAAAAATTAGCATGTATTTGAGAAAGTTTCATAGCTTCCACCTTTTTAAGATCAATTTCTAATTTGTTGTACACACGGAGAAAAATTGCGAGTTAAATTTACCTAATTTAGTTAAGTAAAATATACTTAACATCATTTAAGTAATATTTACCTAACGTTTATATATTTGAAAAGAATAGTTAAGTATAATTTACCTAACGTATTAGGTAAACTTCACCTAAATTATTATAAGCAAATTCTACTAAAGTACTTAGGTCATTTTTACTGAAGTACTCTAACTCAACTACTTAAGTAATTTTTACCTAAGTTTTAGGTTCATTTCACTTGCGGTTTTTCTCTGTGCAGTCTCTTCATTGACCGCTGCCACTAAAACTCTACTCATCTAAAATAGTGCCGCTTTTCTTTTGTTTTCACTCGAGCGTCTTTTGTTTCCTTTGTGAAAATCTGCGGCACTATTCGTAGAGTTGAGTGTAATAGATTCTAGACGAGAATTTTGGTCGCATTAAAAAATCCATTCATTCATTTGTCTCGAAGTTGCTGATACAAGTAAAATTTTGTTGATAAAACAAACATTTTCTTGACACAACAAACATATTCTTGATTTAATAACAATTTTTTTGATACAACCAAAATTTTGTTGATGCAATCAAAAACGTTTTTTTATCAACCAATTCAACTGAATTTTATTCAGTTTAATCTTCTCAATCTTTTGTTCATTTTTGTGCTATCAAACATTTTGTTAAACTATTTTCCAAGTTCATGTTTTTGTTAAAAGATGTTCTTTATTTAATAACAACCTGGGCTGGGATTCCGTTGAGTGCATAATATTAAAAAGTGTTTCTTTTTATTTATTGACAACAAATATAATATTTTTTTATGAAATTATGCACTTTAAGTTCAGAACGTCCAAATAAAGAAATTTTTTTTAGACTTTTCTAAAGTTCGGAACGTTCATTTGAATGAACTGGTTTTTTTCGTTTTTATTTTTTGAAAATATACTTTTGTAATGAAAGTGGACAATTCTTTTTAAATAATAAAATAAGAGTTAATAATTGTTACGTAAAATAATATTTTAGGACAAATCTGAATTTTTAAAAAAAGAAGAATTTTATTCTTCTATTCTAACGTTTGAACGTTCGGAAATTTATTTGCATGACTTTTACTATTCTTAAAAGTTAAATTATCCGAAAAATATTAATTTAGATAATTATTTACTTTAATATTGTCATTGTTTAAAAACAATTGCGTATTGTTTATTACAAGTGTTATTCTTGAAAAGGTAAAAAGAAAAGAAAACAATTTGTTGAAATGAACGTTCGGAACTACTTCAGTAACATTGAAATTTATTGTGAAACGAAATTTGAAAATTTTTTGCGTTGGCGCTTTCCTCTAAATGAAAAGTAGGCTCTTGTAAAATGAAAAAATAAAATTAAAAAAGTGATAATAAAAAATGATCATAAAATGAAAAAAGTGGCATTTTAGTGTTTTGAATTTTTTAACAATCTTGTTTTGACAATTCGCTAAAAAGTTGGATTTTGGCCACTTTTTTCAAATTTTATTTTCATTTTATAAGCTTCTCGTGATATCAAGGAAAGCGTCAAAGAAAGTTTTTAAATTTTACAAGATACATTTATTTGGTTTGTATAAATAAATACTTTTAATGCTTTAATACTTTTTAATACTTTTAAACATTTATTATACGTTTTTTATACGTTTATTTTGTTTGGATAAATAAACACTTTTAATGCTTTAATACTTTTTAATACTTTTTAATGTCAGTCACTCATCAGAATCACGACGTGGAAGTCTAGAACATTTTTGACCAACGATTTAAATTAAAAATATTTTTCTATTTGTGTTTTCTTTCTATCGCGCTCCGAAGAAAGGGACATTAGAAGCAAAAGATTGTAGGTTATGTTTGATGATACACGTATTTCTGTTTTTCCAACTCGCGATGAATTTCGATTAAAAATACTTTCTCATTATTGATGAGAATGTAAAGAATCTAGAAAGTCAATCTTGTTTTTAGTAGTATCAGGATTTGGGTTTCAGTATTCAAAAAGATGAAATTTTAAGTTTTGCTTCGAGTTTTTCCTGGAGAGGGCAAACTCAGAGAAATCTATTGATGATAATGGGTCATGGAAAAAGTTTAAATTTGTCGGCTTTGTAAATAATCTATAAGTCTGAAATGACTATTACATCGTGTACGGCTGTACGCACTTTGCAAGGATGTAGGTCTGATAATATTGCTGCAAGTGGATATGTGTTTGCGAGTATAGGTATTGTATACAGAGAGAATGCGTTACGAGCACTGTGTCGAGACCTTGGGAATGATCACATAAGGCTGTTTTTGATTAGAGTTACATGGATTACCGATATGCTAGATGTATCTATAAATTGTAAAATTGCAGACAGTTGCAAAAGTAATTATAAATCAATCAATTCCCGAATCACAGGCTTCAATTATTCTTTTCGTAAAGTATAAATGTCTTTTAGAAAAACTTGCAAAAGAGCAAAAGCACCGTTAGATGGAATGAACAAAAAAGATTTCTTGTCACGGGAAAAACATAAGCTTACATTGGAAACTAAGTTTTAATTGTAAACAAAGTTTAAATTGCAAACAAAGTTTTAATTGTAAACAAAGTTTAAATTGCAAACAAAGTTCTAATTGTAAACAAAGTTTAAATTGCAAACAAAGTTTTAATTGCAAACAAAGTTTTAATTGTAAACAATTGTTTGATTTGTATAAAGTAGAGTTCCACTAGAAAAACAAAATGTTAAATTTCAAGATGAACTTGAATTTTTACAGGCATATACCTGTAGAATTCCAATTTATCTTTGAATTTAACAGGTGATGCATTGAAAAAGAAAATTTTTGTTTTTCCTGTGTTAGAAAGATTTGTAGAAGACAGAGTTTACAAAGATGTGTAAATTGCAGAGTTTACAAAGATGTGTAAATGGCAGAATTTACGAAGATTTGTAAAAAAACTGATTTTGCAAAGATTTCTATGTGGAGTTTAAAGAGGTTTTAAAAATACGGTTTAAAAAGATTTGTAATTTTTTAAAATAATTTTTAAAGAGTAATAAAGAAAACGGAAAATTTACGTTTCTTGAATATAAGGTCTTTATGGATTTTGTTGTGAGTGATTATACGATAGGTGTTATTTGTGTTCGGAAGGTTTAATTTCTTGTGGTTGAAAACTGGTTTTGGTAAATTTTTGAAAAGGATGACACTCACCTCTAGGTGGTGCTGGTGGGGCCCTCTTTGGGGTGTCGTCCGCAGAGGGTGTTCGTTCCCTCATGCTTCCTTAGGACCCCTCAGAGCCACCATTTAGACACCAACTAATACCACGGAGCTCTGGAAAAGGCACAGAAAACTGCTTTTACTGTCAGTTCTGTGTGTATGTAGTTATAGTTATTCTTTTCTCATTAAATCGAACATTTTTTTTTCTCATTAAAAAGAACATTTGTTTCGCGTTGAAAAGAACATTTGTTTCTCGTTGAAAAGAATATTTGTTTCTCGTTGAAAAGAACATTTGTTTCTCCTTGAAAAGAACATTTTGTTTCATTAAAAGGAACATTTTGTCTCACTAAAACGAACATTTCTTTTCATCAAAATAAATATTTTTTGTTCCGTAAAGATGAGAGACAATTTCTTTTTTCGTTAAAAGTATTAAAATTTTTGTAGCTTCCAAATATGAATAAAATCAACGTTTAAAGCTTCCAAACTTTAGCAAATTTAAGATTCCAAAAAGATATTCAAGTTTTCAAAAAGATATTCAAGTTTTCAAAAAGAAATTCAAGTTTTAGAAAAGAAATTCAAGTTTTCGAAGAGAAATTCAATTTTCCAAAATCAAATTCACTTTTCAATTCCTGCATATTTAGAATATTTATCCAGTTTTTCATGTTTTGAAAGGCTAATTAGTTTGAATGAATGGTCAATTAATTATTTCGCAACGAACAAATGCAATTTACAATTCCCAATTCCGATTATTTCGTCTCAATTCGATTTTTTCATCTTAATGCCGATTCTTTCAATTTTGAAGTGCAATTCAATTTCAAAGAAGATTTCAATTTTGTAGGTGTAGCTAATTCGCAACAATTCCAATTCTTTCTTTCAATTTTCAAGTTCTTTCAAATTTCAGCAGATCTGATTTCAATTTGTCGTTGAATAATTATTTGTTTGTTAATTCTGTTTTAGAATAAAATTTAAAATTTGGTGACAGCTCCGAAACGAAAAATTGTTGTTTTTATTAATTTCTACTAATTTTTGTGGTGGGAAATCATACAAGATGATGCAAAATCATACAAGATGATGCAAAATCATACAAAATGATAGAATTATACAGATTGATATACAGAATCAAACAGATTGATATGCAGAATCATACATATTGATATACAGAATCGTACAGATTGATATAAAGAATCTTACAGACTGATAGAGAATTATACAGAACAGTAGTAGTATAATTCCTGTTAGTAAAAAAAGGAGTGATTGAAAGAGAGTAATTGAGTCTATTTGAAATGAAGATAAGAGAATAAATGTCGAAATGAAGATACCGAGATACAAAGTATCGAGGGAGAAAAAGCAAAAGTTTGATTATGCTTGGAATAAAGGATATTCATTATTATCAGCGGGAATTTGATTATCATTATAGGCAAATGGTGGAATTGGGCTTGAATGGGTCAATGGAAAGAGTTGGATGTTATTTTCTGAAAGATTTTAGTTGACAATGAGAACCACTGTGCCTCGTCCAAGCAGGGACTGCTGGAATACGGTCTCGTGACGGTTTGCTTGGTTGAGTGTGTGAATCGCCTAATGTGCTTCCAAGCACAGTACTGTTACTCGAATAGTGTGTTAGTGTAAGTATACGGGGTGTTTCAAAAGTTGCGAGGGTCCGAACTTTTAAGTGATTTATTACTCAAAGATAAACATGAATGGTGCATCAACCATATTTCTCTCAAAATTTCTAACTCTTAATTGCATTATTTGCTGTTATTGCACATTTACCACTGTTTACCACTAGTTTTGTAATAAATTGTGTTTCACAGCTTACTGCCTCATAGACTCGAAATTCGTCAGTTTATTATCACACTGAAAAAAAATTTACCGACAGCTTCAACTACCATAGGATAGTTGAGTGAAAAGTAGTTAAAGTAACTGCTTTTATAGTTATTCTGACGTTTTTGTTATAGTTAATTTAACTACTTTTGAAGTAGTTGATACATAGTAGTTTATGGTAGTCAATACAATCTTTTAAATTGAGTTGAGGACCTATTGTACTACTCACAGTAGTTAAAAAGTAGTAAAACCTACTACTTTTTTTTCAGTGCATTGTTTAGGCAAAAGGTTGAAAATGTTTTTTTGTAATCGTAGATTGCGAAGGTTTCTTATATGGGTAATCGTAGGTCTTTTCTTTTTAGTATTTTTAAAATTAGTTTGAAAACAAATAGAAATATGTATTCAAAGAATGTTACCATTTAAGCTGCTAATTTAGTAAGTAAATTAATAGTTCTAAACGAATTTGAATAAAAGATTTACAAAAAAATGTTCGTTCTTTTGAACGTTTAGAACTTATTCATGTTATAAATAAGATATAAATGGATCTTCTATTATTCCTTCTTTTTCTCTCTCGTTTTTCTCGTTTTTTTCTTTTTTTCTTTTTCTTTTTTTTCTTTTTTTCTTTTTTTTTCTTTTTCTTCTTATTTTCTTTTTTTCTTTTTCTTCTTTATTTTAATTTAAATCATAGAAATATTAGAATTTAACGATCACTTGTATATTAATGTATGTCTTGCATATTAAATCATTATAATTACATACATCTTTTTTCGTTTTGTTAATAGTTCTGCTTAATATTAATAATTAATCGCTATTGTTGTAGCACTCAGAAAAAAGTTTCTATAAACTAATGAAATAACTTCCATCGACTTCTATCGTCTAGTCAAATTCCATTTACAGACATTTTTGTCAAAGAAACCTTCTTTATTTCTTTATTTCTTTCTTTCTTTAACCTTCCGTTTTAAAAAACGTTACTGAAGTTACAACGTTTTTTTCGTTTACAAAAAAACTAAAAGGAAAATTTTTTGTTTACTTTATTGTTACAGTATATTTATAAACTTTTTGAAAATATAAGGCAAAAAAGAATCTTTAGAAATTGTAAATAATATTTTAAAAAGTTTGAAAATAACAAAAATGTGTTTTGTAAACGAAGAAAAACGTTTCGAACTTCAGTGTCATTTTAAAAAAATTCAATGAAATTGAATTGAATGAAATTGATTGAAAATCTTTAATGAATCGAGAAAAGTCAAAAAATTTTATTTTGTTAAATGAAAAAACTATTTTGTGAATGTAGTTTAAAACTGAATTAGAAATGCGAACATTTGTATTTTTCTTGTTATTCTTTTTGAACAACAAGAATTGAATTTGAATTTTTACATTCTCATCAATAATGAGAGTGTATATTTGCTTTTCAAAAACGTTGTTTGTGTACCTGAAATTTTGAATATTTGAATAAAAAATGGTAATTCTTCATAATTCAAATTTGACCAGGAGAATTATTTTGCGTGTTTAGTATATAATGTTGACATTGTTTGAATGCAGTTTTCTAGTTTTTTATGATGAAAGATTGAGAAAATATTGAGAAGAAAATGTTTTTTTTTACGAATGAACGTTGAGAACTTGATTAACATTTTTATTTGGATGGGCTGGAAGAACTGTTCTTCATATCAGTTTGAGCTTTATCTGCATTTGCTTGTAATTCGGAGATGAATTATTGACATATGTACGCGTCAGTACAGTTTAATTTTATATTCATCTGCACACAAAATGAAATTATTGAAATACATTCATATGGTAAAATTTAAATGAAATTATCAGTATCATTTCAATCAGTCGAGTCTTGAACGTAATCATCCTCTTTATCTTCAACGCTTCTTGATTACTTTTAAGTGATCAATCAAAAAATACGCATCTTTGTTTTTCTTATTGATTGTCGCACCAAAAGGTAAAAATTGCATAAAAAGAATCATTATTTATTCAGTTCTTTAACCAGAGAAATATCACTTTTTTTCTTTAAAAACCAAATGTGTGAAAAAACGTAGTCAAACAGTCAAAAATATAAAAATTATAAAGATTATAATATAATAATAATGATAAAAATGATAATAATGATAATAATAATATTTGTAATTATTTTTTAGCTGCTTTAGGGTCAGGTTGAAAGAAATAATTACAAATATTTATCAACACTGGGTCACAAACTAATTAATTAATAATAATAATGATAATAATGATGATAATAATAATGATGATGATAATAATTATGATAATAATAATGATGATAATAATAATAATGATAATAATAATGATGATAATAATGATGATAATAATAATAATGATGATAATAATAATAATAATAATAATAATAATAATAATAATAATTGATAACGATATAAAAAATTAATTCAAATGTTTGTAAAAGAAACAGGATGAGTTAAATTCATTCAGGATTTCAGGAAAACATATCACGAAAGTTATGCAATTCGCCTTGCATGATGACGTTATTCTTATATCCATGTATGTCAAGTAGGATATTTTTTAGTATAAACCCTTTTCTAGAAACATCATATTGTTTTTAAAAGGACTTTCATATTTGAAAGTCAATTTCAAACAGTTTATTTTAAATTAAAATCACAGTTATTTTACAACCTATCTACAACCTTATGCCTCATACAACAGATGTGTGTAAATTAATAATATATTGAATTTGTTTTTATTATGAAAGTTTATAAAAAAGATATTTTCTAAAAATTGGAGAAATTAACTTTGAAAAATTCTGTTTTTACAAGCGGTTTTTACTTTTGTTTTTTATTGCAAATTTTATTTTTATTCAAATTTCCCTTTTTTTATTATACTGTATTTTTGCAGTTTATTGATTTTTTGTATATACATTGTATTGTTACTTCGCACAATGCAACAACTAGTTTCATGTTTTAGTAATTCATTGAATACACTCTTATAGTGAACCAACGAAAATTTTTTTGTAAAATACTTTTACAATAATAAGCAGTGAGTTATACGTATAAAATGAAAAACACTTAAACTTGCAATAAACATTGAAATCTGAAACGAATTTTTAAAAAAATAAATTTTAATGTCATTGCAATTGGAACTTGAATTAAATAACGACAAATTAAAACTGTCATAGAATTGAAAATAATTTTAAACTCAAAAATAATTACAAACAATTGAACATTTAATTGAATTACAAATAATTGAAAATTAAATTGAGCTACACACAATTGAAAATTTAATTGACCTACAAACAATTGCAAATTTAATTGACCTACAAACAATTGCAAATTTAATTGACCTACAAACAATTACAAATTTAATTGATTTACAAACGAATGAAAAATATAATTGACAGACAACGAAAGGAACATTTAATTAGCGTACAAACAATTGAAAATTTAGTTAAATTACAATTAATTGAAACTAATTAAATTACAAACAATTAGAATTTCAATTCAATCACAAACAATTAAAAATTTTATTGAATTGGAAATACTTTTGAACTCAAATTGTGTTACAAACAATTAAAACTTTAATTGAATTGCAAACAATTGAAACTTTAATTGAATTGCAAACAATTGAAACTTTAATTGAATTGCAAACAATTGAAACATTAATTGAATTACAAACAATTGAAACTTTAATTGAAATATAAACAATTGAAACTCAATTCGTATTACAAACAAGTGAAACTTAAAAAAGGTTGCAAACAATATTGAACTAATAATTAAAAACAAATTGATGTTTAATTACAGTCATTAAACCGTAAAACTATAATTGCTAAAAATCGGAATATTTACATAAAGTGTCATTTTAAAATGAATCTAAAGATAAGAAAAATAAAAAAATAATGTTCTTCATTTAAGCATTCAACTTAGAAAATTTAAATTTAAAGAGTACTATTAAATTACAATTAAAATGAAATTCTCGGGATTTCTCACTATCAAAATGAGTGCGTTATTTGTGTCTGCCTAAAAGTAATCTAAAGTCAGTAATTGAAAGGTGAAATAAGCTCTGTAATTCTAGATTCTAGAATTTAGGTTTGCAAACTTGATTTTGGTTTCATGGGAAATTTCGGTGTACTATCTAAGCCAATGTATAGGTTCGGCCTGGAAATTGGTTTTGGGTTCAGCAGACCGCCTCGACGCATCGGCTTCAATTGAGGTTATTGTACTTTCGGTTCAACCACGTCGATAAATACACCCCGGTGGATACAAGCGCGAAAGATTCTCGTTTATCCAACCCGTTATATTCATAGCATTAAATAACCTTCCAATTCATTTATGAGCTAACGCTCAACATTTACTGTCTATTCTTATAATTCTTAATTAGCTCCAACTTACTAATGAGCCGCTCACTGTCTCCTTCTGTATAAGCATTTCCATTATATTTTTGCAATCCACTGCAGCCAGACATTACAATAAATCGCATAAAAACAAATCAAAACGATATTTCTTGAAAATTCTTTTCTTCGTTTTCTTCATTGTTCAATACAATTGTACATCTTTTTTACTTGGGACTTTTTACTCAAGTGTCTTTTAACCATTTAGTCAAGTTTGAAACATTCTTTCTCTCTAAATTTTACTAATTTAAATACAAAATGAATTGAATTATTACTCTCTAAATTTGAATTAGTGAAAAGTAATAATTTGAATTTGTACTAATTTGAATTAGTAAGCATTTTTATTAACTTTTGGTAAATTTTCACTAAAACTTAAGTAGAAACTATTAAATCAAATAGTGATACACTGAAAGAAAATATTTAAGAAATTTCAATAAAGACATTGTACATTTTAATATAATAGTAACGATTTAGGGAAAACGGTAAAAAATGAGAAAAATTAGTATAAAAATATTAAACGTTAGAAAAGAAATT
>WNHD01006858.1:0-16275 GCA_011057455.1 Ganaspis sp. Gsp50 | reverse complement strand
TTGAATTATTAAAAAATGTTAAAGGTTGATTTTTGTGAATAATCCATCTATAAGGAAGCAAAATTTTCATGAAATGAATAATTTTCTACTTGTTATTTACTATTCTTTTATTTATTACAACCCTTTTATTTACTATTCCTTTATTTATTACAACCCTTTTATTTACTATTCTTTTATTTATTGCAACCCTTTTATTTACTATTCTTTTACTTATTACAACCTTTCTATTTACTATTCTTTAATTGATTATCCTTTTTTCATATATTTTTAAAATAAAAGAAAAATAAAAAGAAGCATGTGTGTAACTAGAGTTTAAGTTACAGATACTCTATAAGATTACAATATTTTCTGTATATAAAAATTTATGAGTGCAACAATCTATGAGATTTTAGAGGGCTTTTTTTAGTTAATCAGAATTATATTTTTTTAAATTAGACTAAAATAAAATAAAGACCTTATTGGCCCTCATACATTTTAGTCGAATGTAAATATTATTCGTTCAAGTCAAGTAATATTAGTTTGAGTTAAGTAAGTATTAGCTAGAGTCAAGTAAGTATTAGCTAGAGTCAAGTATTTGCTAGAGTCAAGTAAGTTTTAGCTGGAGTCAAGTATTTGCTAGAGTCAAGTAAGTATTAGCTAGAGTCAAGTAAGTACTAGCTTGAGTCAAGTAAGTATTAGTTTGAGTCAAGTAAGTATTATTTTGACTCAAGAAAGTATTAGCTTGAGTCAAGTAAGTATTAGCTTGAGTCAGTAAGTATTAATTTAAGTCAAACAAATATTCGCTTAAGTTATATATTCTCTTCAATTTATTCAGGTATGTATACAAATGGAATGAATTTTTTGTCAATCGAAGAAAAAATTACTTTTCTTTGACAGAATAAAAATTGAGTTAAAGAGATGTTTTTTTGAATTGACTGAACGTTTCTTGGAGCGAATAGAAACTACTGTTAATTGATAATTTATTCTCGTGTAACCTTTAGAATTACACACGAGACTAAACAAACATTCACACACCGTTTTGTAGTGGATGCGCCTAATGACTTGGTGTACGTGGTTACGTAACCGGCACACGGAAGCTTTGGAATCCAACCTCCTTAAATTTACCTCCATTCAAGTCTATAGACAGTCCACAATTAACCTTATCCAAGCTTTGCTTTTGTAGAGGTACATGTAGGTTTACGTTTCAGTATTGACGTTCGTGAGTCACGAGTGTATTTCCTCAAAAGTTGTACCTCGTTCAATCCAGCAAAAATTCAAGAGAATCATTTCGCATCTTTTGGATGTAGAAAAATAGACAGGGGTAAAATTATAAAAGACGCGAAAGAGAGACAGAAAAAAGAAAAAAAATCAGTGAAAAGGGGAAAGGGAAAAGATAAAAAGGGAAAGAAAAAGAGAAAGGAAAGAAGAAGGGAAAGGAAAAGAAAAGGGAAAGAAAAATAGAATGAAAAAGAAAAGAAAAAAAAGTGAAAGAGGAAAGAAGAGAAAGGCAAAGAGAAAGAAAGGCAAAGAGAGAGAGAGAGAGAGAGCGAATTATAGGAAGAACAGAAAACTCGAGCGTGACTGAATTGTAATACACGGTAGGTTTCAACTTCTCCATAGAATTTCGACAAAGGAAAGGACTAGTTAGATAGTGAAGCGAAAGGTCACAAGTGCAACAATTACGCGATGCCTCTTTCTGTCCCAGTCACTTGAACCGAAAGGTAGCTGTACAGCTGGAGTTTCACCTAGGGAGACCCTGTTAGCACTTTACTGTGGTTGATTCAAAATAAACTTTGTTTTGGACCCACTATCCGAATTACCTAACCTGCAGAAAATAGAACCAAGAGAAATTCGCAGAGAACATGTGCTGAATGAGGATCTCAAATGGATCTCGTTTCACCTGCTCAGCAGCATAAAATATTACATTCGCTTTTGAGAACATATTCCACCTTTTATGGTTCAGAGGTCTGCTCGGTGAAATGACCTTTGTCATTTCTCATATAAGGACTTTTTGGTCTACGTGCAAATTTTCTGCTCCTTATTCTTCTACCATAAAAATCAATTGTCGTCTTTCAACATTTTCTACCAAGATCTTTCCATTATATGAATATATATTAGGTTCACGTTTTAGACAAATAATTTAGTGTCATACGTGTAAATTGCTGGTATAGTTGAATTTCAGATATTGTTTATTTCATTCATTTTTTATCTGCATCATTTTTATTTGCATCATTTTTATTTTCATCATTTTTTATCTGAATCATTTTTATTTGCTTCATTTTTTAACTGCATTATTTTTATTTTTATTGTTTTTTATTTGCAAATTATTTTTCAATAAATAATATTAATTTTCTAGTAGATTTATCGGCCCTTTTTGATTGTTTAAATTCATTAACAGAAAGGCATTGTTCGTCGTTGAAAATGTTGAAGTACTTGGAGAGAAAATGCATTGTCGGACTAAAGCAGGTTATTACTACTTAAGAGTTTCCAAGAGTTTTACGCGTATTAGCATTTGGAATTTATTGATCATAAATTTTACATTTTATCCTTTTATAATTAAGATCCATAATTTTGTCTATATTTGAATCTGCTTCGTGATATAATAAATAATTTATTAAATTAACAGCATCTTTTAAATAATGTAACTAAGCGTGAACTTTTAAACAATGTAAATAAGAGTCATCAATTTTCAATACTGTTGAAAGTTTTCATCAACTTTTAATAAAGTAAGAAATTTAAATAAAATTAACAAATAAGAATAGAAATAAAAGAAAAAAATAGAAGAATAGAACAGAAATTCTCTTCTACATTTGTAAAAATCAAACTTTAAGAAACTTACATAAAAGAGAGTTATTTATTAAAATGTTGAGGTCAATTTAAAGTTTAAAATATAAATGTTAAGTAATAATAAAGTTAAAATTAAACCGAGAATATTATTTAAATAATAAAATTATTAAGTTAAAATTAAGTGCTTTTCTGCTCATGTTACATTCCGCATTTTAATATTGAGGGGTTTTTAATATTGAAACCATATTCGACTAAAGAAAATAGATTTCCCGGCTTCTTTTGTCTGCCTTTACCTTGTCGAGTGTTTACTCAAGTTCTGATTGAAAAACGAATCACAGCGAAGGCTCACATCGAATTACTTGTTCAGACTACAGAAAAGTCTTATCCCAGTCTCTAGTGTTACGTCCTCATCTCTGAACTACAGAACTCTATTTTCTCTCCTCTTTTCCTTCATTTCTTTCTTATTTTACGGCACAAAGTAACGAAAATTAGAAAATCAGGGTTAAATTTCATGAATTAAAATTTCATTTAGATTAAAAATACACAAATACGAAATTAGTTTGTCAAAAGGTGTGATTATAATTTACTAAACATTTCAGAAACCCCTTTAACAGATTTCATTACATGAATTTTAATTATTTTTTAAGTACTCTAAGCAGGACAAGAAACGACGTAAAAGGAATTGAAACAAACTGCTGGAAATTAATTTCCATCATTTCATTATAATATAAAATATAAAACAAAGTGATGAAAAGTAAACTAAAGCACTGAAGGGTAATCAAACTACGTAGTGAAATAAACATAAATGTATATTGTTGTTTACTCGAAAAGATGTAAAAATGGTCTATTTAGGTCTATTTAGGTCTATTTAGGGTAAACAGTCTATATAAGTAGTCCGTCATTAGGTACTAACTTATAGTATTAGATAAATGGTTTAATGAATAAAGTTTAAATCTTGAATTCTGAAAAGACAAATAATTATATCTAATGAAGTGTGAAACTCCGCAAAAATTAATTACGCAGCTAAAATAAAATTTCATTTTAAAACTACACTGTAAGGAATGAAAAACACTGTCTGACTAAGCACGGTATTTTCTACTGAATCTCAATTAAAAAGGGAAAAATTGCGATGTCTGACTCAATTTGGTACTTTTTACTGAATTTCAATTGAAGAAATTAAACAAGTGTATTGTCTCACTTAACACGGTAGTTTCTACTGAATTTTAACTGTTTAATGTGGAAAAATTATATTGTCGGACATAACACTGTATTTTCTACTGAATTTTAATTGAAAAAGAGAAAAAATGCAATGTCTAACTCAATATGGCAATTTCTACTGAATTTTAACTATTGATGTGGAAAATTGTCAATTTCTGACTCAATATGGCAGTTTCTACTGAATTTAAACTGAAAATGTTTAAAAATTGTGATGTTTGATTCAATACAGTATTTTCCACTGAATTTCAACTATTAATGGGGAAAAATTGTGATGTCTGACTCAATACGGTATTTTCTACTGAATTTTAACTGTTGATGTGGAAAAATGGCAATGTCTGACTCAAAATGGTATTTTTCTACTAAATTTAATTAGAAAAAGAAGAAAAATTTTAATGTCTGACTCAATGTGTCAGTTTCTACTTAACTTAAACTGAAAATGTTTAAAGATTGTGATGTCTGACTCAATATGGTATTTTCCACTGAATTTGAACTATTCATATGGACAAATCATATTGTCTGACATAGCACTGTATTCTCTACTGAATTTCAATTAGAAAGTAGAAAATTTGCAATGTCTAACTCAATATGGCAATTTCTACTGAATTTTAACTGTTGATGTGAAAAAATTGCAATGTGTACCTCAAAATGGTATTTTTCTATTTTATTTGAAAAGAAAAAGAAAAAAAATGTTAATGCCTTACTCAATATGTCATTTTCCACTGAATTTCAATTGGAAATGTTAAAAAATTATATTGTCTCACTGAACATAGCAGTTTCTACTGAACTTTAACTTTTTATGCAGAAAAATTGCAATGGCTGATTGAATATGGTATTTTCCACTGAATTTTAACTTAAAATGTTTAAAAATTCCAATGTCTGATTCAATATTGTATTTTCTACTGAATTATAACTAAAAATGTGAAAAATTGAAACGTCTGACTCAACACGGTAGTTTATACTGAATTTCAACTGTTAATATGGTAACATTGTACTGCCTGACACAACGCTGTATTTTCTACTGGATTTCAATTGAAAAGGAGAAAAATTGCAATGTCTAACTCAGTATGGTAGTTTCTTCTGAATTTCATCTTAAAAAGAGGAAAAATTGAAACGTCTGACTCAACATGGTAGTTCCTACTGAATTTTAACTGTTAGTGCAGACAAATTTTAATGTCTGACTGAATATGGTTTTTTCTACTAAATCTTACCTGTAAACATGTTTAAATTTAAATTGTCTGACATTTTTTTTAATTTATGCTTAACTTTAAACATAAATAATGTCTGACAACGGACGATATTTATTATTGAATCTTAATAAAAATTCAAGAAAATACATTTAGCTGACTCACTAAGGCTTTTTTATCCAAATCCCAACTGTAAAAAATTGTACTGTCAGGCCCAACAAAGTATTTTCTACTAAATATCACTTCGGAAGATTTTGAAAATATATATGGTTGATATTTACTGATTTTATTACCACTTACTGATATTATTAATATTAAATATACTTACTGATTTTATTGATACTCGCATTAATATCATACCTGATATTAATATCAGCAATATCAGCACACTTTTAATATTTTTAATATCATCCTTAGTTAACTAAGTACTAAATTACACAAACTCTAGAGAGCTGAAACAATTCGCTGAATTTCGACTTTGAAATCAGCATCTCTTGGTTTCCTGTCTTGTAACAAGTTTGATTCCTACTTATTTATCTGCACGAAAGACCAAGGACGAGACGTTAAGCATTTACGAGGCGCGTTGTAGTGGTCCAATAAGGAAATATCAAGGCTGAAGGAGGTCAGAAAATACCCAAGCTGGTTAGCGACGGTTATAGCACAGCTCAGGGTTTAAGTACTAGGCTATGGAAATTTAACGCCGCACTTTACTGGCATGTAACATTTGTAATTCATCGAGCCAACGCCAGCTGACGACAGAACGTTAAGTACGCTGAGCAAGTAAAATGAATTTATATTGGCTGCCAAGTATCTTTTACGTCTATATAAAGATAAATTCGCATGCTTAGTTTGACATTCAGGTGAAAATCGCTCATCTCCTTTTTGTTTGTACGTAGAATGCATGCATATTGACTCTGTACGCATAGATGATGACTCAACGAGTGAAAACGTGATGGGTCTTCCTTGGAAACCGAGAGTAAATTTACACACTCTCCTAGAATAACTCAGTAAATCCACATAAAGGAGAAACACCTACCAACATCCAACACACCCTTGACATCAAGAATTTTCCTCTCTAGTTAATCTCTCACTGTGAAGCGCTCTATTTTGTAATGACTCACATAATGAGACCACTCTTCTTGAGAAAAGTCCTCTCGTTATCTTTATATCCTTTGTATGCAATCAACAATTTAATCACTTCAATTTTTTAGTTATTCACGCAAAAAATCCAGTGTTAAGTCTCGTTGACTTGCAAATATTCGAAGATACTTTTATGTAATCGGAAATATTTCAAAATAATTCAGGATTTTAAAATATTTCAAAATAATTGAGATATTTAATATATTTCAAAATAACTCAGATATTTAAATGATTTCAAAATAATTCAGGTACTTAAAAGATTTCAAGATCATTCAGGTATTTAGAATACTTCAAAATAATCCAGGTATTTAAAATATTTCAAAAAATGCAGGTATTTGAAAGATTTTAAAATAATTTATGTATTTTTAAGATTTAAAAATAATCCATGTATCTTTTTAAGTTAATTCAGGTAGTTGAAAGTATACCTCCAAGGAATTTAATTTTAAAATATTTCTAGACATTTCAGGAGTTTAAAAATGTTAAAATATCGCAAAATACTTGAAAATACGTTATTAATTTATCGCAAAGTACTTGAAAATACGTTATTATGTGATGTCAAGTATGTTAGGTAATTTGGATTTCAAATAATTTCAAGATATTTCAAGTACTTCAAATACTTTTACGTCAAAAAATTTATGAGTTGAAAAACGTTCCAAATAATCAAAAATCTTTTATGATATTTCAAGACAATGAAAGTACTTCGATGTATTTAAAACGAATTCAAGAACTCAAAATATTTCAACATAATTCTAGAATTTCAAAATATATCCACATAATCGTTCAAACTCTTTAAAATATTTCCAGATATTTCAGGTATACAATTTAAACACTGTCGTGCAAAACTATTTTAAAGAACTTTAAAAAGTTTCAATACACTTCAACATATTTTTAAATATTTTACAGTACTTCAGGAGTACTAAACATTCAGGAGTACCTAACATTCCATGATATTTCAGAATATTCCATAATATTTCATGATACTTCAGAGTATGACTGTGTACTTTATAAAACTTGTGGATATTTCACATTGAATTAAATAATTCAGTTTAATTCAACCTTTCTTAAAGTAATACTAAGAACACAGTTAACTCTAAGGTATAAAATTGATATCAAAAGTATATCAAATTGATGTCGAAAGTGTATCAAATTGATGTCGAAAGTGTATCAAATTGATGTCGAAGTGTATCAAATCGATGTCGAAAGGATCAAATTGATATCGAAAGTATCAAATTGATATCGAAAGTATTAATTTGATCAAGATTTTGTAATCAATTTGATACTCTTGGGTATCAAATTAATTTTTAATTTTTTAATTTATCAACTTTAATTAAAGTTATTTGTTCATTTAAAGAATATAAAAACAATACAAAACATAAACGTGACACGCTCCGAAGAAAGGGACCTAAGAAGCAAACGATTACAGGTTATGTTTGACGAAAGTTTTAACATCATTAAAGCTTTCTTTTTAATTATTTGCATTCGAAAGCTGTTTTTCTAGAAAATATACTTGCAACATATTTATATTTTTATGAATACATACTCCTTCTGATTACAAATTGAAAAGAAAGCCTCAAACATGCAAAAACTATCATAAAGCCTAACCTATAATTTTGTGATTCTAAGGTCCCTTTTTTCGGAGCGTGCCACAAATGCAATATATAAAAACTGTACACTTTTATTCTATTATTTTCTATCACACAGATTTTCTGTGCAGAGGTTGGATGCTCGATGCAAGGTGTAAATTTTACATGTATTCGAGTGGTGTAACTGTTGTGGATCAAGGGTGAGAGGTTGAAAGAAACTGTGGAGAATCCATGATGAATGATGCTGCAAAATAAAACTCCCGACCTCTCTAGAAGTATACCTACTTATTCCTAGTTCCATTATGCCCGGAGGGGTATATCGTTGACCCGGATGCTACACAATTGTGATTCTGCGATGCCGATTCCGAAGAGTCGAAAGGAGGTACTAGGCAGGACTTCGCTATTATTCCGCTGAATCACTTTATTCCGATTATTTCCAACCTGCCGACGATAGGTAGCGATTTATGTCGGCACCCAGAGTCAATACATCTGCTGGCTCTCGCGAGAGAGAAGGAGAGAAAAACAGAGAGAGAGAGAGAGAGCGAAAGAGAGAAAAACAAAGAGAAAGAGACGATGAGAGAACAACTTGAAAGAGTCAAGAATCCGGTATGAGTAGGATGCACAATTTGATTAAGAGAATCTAATAAAGCTTCTGGATGTCCGAAATTATTTGGAAACTCCCGGAAATAGGAATCAGACAGATATTTCCGCAAATGTCTGAAATGTTAATCAGACTCAGTAGTTCCAGTTGAGAGGCTGATCTGCTGTTTGTATGCCAGGAATTAGAAACGGAAATTCATGAAACTTTTTTGAACTTTATTTCCATAAAATGACAAATCTTTTTATGAAATAACAGATTGTAAGTCATTTTATAAAATAACGTAAAAATATATAAGAAAACCAATTTTGTTACAAAATAGCACAGGAACATAAAATTCATTTTGCTATAGAATTGCGTATTTGGAAACTTTTTACACAGGAGTCAAAAAGAAGAATTTTAATTTATACAGAAAATTTTGTGGTGAAGTTGTTAAGCAGCACTAATTCCTCAGAAATAAGTTTCTTTAACCAAGAAATAAAGATCTTCATAAAGTAGAAAGTTTGCATTAAGCTGGAAGAACTTGCTAATAAAGGATGCAAATTTTTTCAACGAAGAAGTAACACTAAGTAGCTACTTTTTAGCGAAAAGCACCTGTACCTCTTTGTAAAGATTTCTGTCGTTTCTAATTAAGAATTACGCTTGATATTGTTGTTCTCAAAATATTTCGTTGCCATTAATTTTATTGTTATTTTATTAACTGCATTCAAGCTCTAGACCAGGGCATCAAGATCGTTTGTTTTATTTTCTTTTCAACTTCTTTCATTCATGCAATACCTTTCCGATTTTTTATATTCAAATTTCCAATTCTTGTACGTAATTATTAAAAAATTATTAAAATCTGACCGCACGGAAAAAAACCACAAGAAAAGTTTACCTAATATAGTTAAGTAAAATCTACCTA
Source organism: Ganaspis sp. Gsp50 (assembly GCA_011057455.1). Lineage (NCBI taxonomy): Eukaryota > Metazoa > Arthropoda > Insecta > Hymenoptera > Figitidae > Ganaspis > Ganaspis sp. Gsp50. The sequence continues at coordinate 6,882 of WNHD01006858.1, read as the reverse complement.
ACCTCTACTTAACTTTTTAAGTAGATTTCACTTAAGTACTTAAGTAATTTTTACTTAACTCGTATATATTAAGTTGTTAGGTATATTTTACTTAAGTGTTAAGTAAATTTCAATTGCTATTTTTCTCCGTGCGCTATGTTTGAAAATGTTTTTGTACAAAGTTAATAGATGCTGGTAGCTAGATCTGGCTGTCAGTTTCAGTGTCATCTTCCTTTTTATTTTTCCACAATTTTTTTTGTTTCGTTGATTGTTCCCCCACTTTTTCAATTGCGATGTTTTTTTGGAAAAACTCTTGTGATAATTATAGGGAATGATTTTGTATACAGAGAAAATTTGCGGCAACGATTTACTTTCAGAGGGAAATTATAACTAAATGAAGCGTTATTTTAATTGGAGCTAATTTGTGCTTAAATATTCATTAAATTAGCAATTTGCGAGAAGGAAAATATAGAGTGCGAAGCGATATAAAGTGCAGGCGTTTATTTATCTATGCTGTCGATTCAAATGGTCATTCCGAGTGAACTCGGTCGCATTTCAGGAAGCCACTTTGATCCTCGTTAATTACGCAAAACCAACACAGAATGAACTGCCAATTGTGAGAACACGACTCGCTAATGACTGAAAAAACAAAGGGTTTGACAGTCTCTATTGCCTCTGCAAGAAATACCGACTAATGATGCTTTTTGGTGAACAGTCTCTGTGGATTTACACCTTGCTTTAACCTTCATCACAAGCGACTTAAAGTCTCAAAAGGAGAACTCACCGAGTGATAGAAATACGTCGTATCGACTTTCAAATGGAACCTTTTTACAAGCTACAAAACTTGAATCAACGTCTATACAATCTGGATAAACGGCGCCATGAACCGAATTACATTGACATGCTTTCTCACATATATACAGCTACTTTTTCATAGCTCTGCAACTTTATTGCCAGTAACACAAAATGCACAATCGACCTTTAATGTTCCAACTTTTCTGAACACTTTTTAAAAACCTTTTTAATAGTTCTTTTTGGAACTCTTTTCTTTTTTTGTTTTTTTAAAAAGCTCTTTGAAGCTTCAATTTTTCAAGCACTTTAAAACTTCAATTTTTCAAGCACTTTAAAGCTTCAATTTTTCAAGCTCTTTAAAGTGTTTTGAAAAAATTGTAAAAGAAAAGTAGTAACAAAAAAGTGATGAATAGAAATGAAGAGATTGATGTAAAAAATGGGAAGAATGATGTAAGAAATGTCAAGAATGATGTAAGAAATGGCAAGAATGATGGAAAAAATGTCAAGAATGATGGAAAAACGGAATTAGAAAATAGGTAGCAAATGACTGAATTGAAAATGAATTCAACAATTCATCTTCTCACTTGAGCGATTCATCTGCCCCCTTATTCAGAGAAGTCTTGGATTAAGTGCTATGTATACTGGCGGCGGTGTTATTAATGCGGAAAATTACTCAGCGAATTCTCTCGTGAATTTACAAGCATGGTGCCTTCCTCTATTCCGACTTGGTCCTTCTCGAAGACTGCTCTGCATGAGTTAAGTTCCGCTCTAACGCGCACGCCTCTTCTCTCTTATATACACTTCCGGTAGTTCATCGCTCAAAATGATGACAAGTGATGCTGACTGATGTTCCTTTGGTGGGCGCCAACTTTCACCAACCCCTCTTTCATTTCTTCCTTAATGGAGTATTCCAAGGCGCCAAAAAACATCGACATTCTTGCTACAAGAAGTGAAGTCTGACTCATCTCCCACTGTCCTTTGATACTACCATTAACTTGATGGGTGGTTAAGAAACTTCTCTCAAAAACGATCGGCGAAAGTCTTTGCCAAGAGAAAAACACTTTGTAGCCGGAATACTAGACGGATAATGCATTTGTTATGAGTACACGTGACTTGGAAATATTCTCCTTGTTTGTGAAAGCTTTTCTTGTCTCACATTTTGTCGGCAAAAATTTTGTCTGATTTTCTCAAAGAAACCACTAAATTATGTCCCAAGTGCGCTCAGAAATTATTTATTTCTATATCTCGCAAAGTATCGTCCTTTAAAATGTTTCCTCTTTCTTTTTACTAGCTTTTCTACATTTTTTTCGAGTTCTTTAAATTTGAAACTTTTTGCAATTTAGGATCTTTAAATTGTTGCAAGCTTCTCGAATTTACGCAAGGTTTTTACATCTTTGCGAGGTTTCTTATCTGTGTCATGTTTTTTTTTAAACACTATTTTTCATCGCTCTAGAAGTGCGCAAAATTTTATTATAAGCGGCACACAAGAAAGAGAGGCCGATTTTTAAAAGACGTGAAGAAGAGGTACAAAAGAGTTGCAAAAAATGTGCAAAAAATGTACAAAGGAGTTGCAAAAGTGTTGCAAAAGGGTTGCAAAAGAGTTGCAAAAGTGTTGCAAAAGAGGTGCAAAAATGTAAAAAATATGCGAAATAATTACGGAAGCAAATGAGGGAATAAATAAAATCAATTTTGAGACTGTCCATTATAAATTGGAATACGATTATTATCACGTGGGCATGAAAGGTACAAATACGTCTATAGGCGTAGGGGAATAATTTGAGTTTGGTGTCTGTGCCCAGCTTCGGTCGTGTATCGTGCGCGAAACAAATTACATTTCCAATAATCCCTGCAGCAGCACGCTCGATCGCAAAACGTTCCTTCGTGCAAATCGTTTTCTCCATATACGCTCGTTTTCCTCCCTTTCGCCATCCACCCTTTCTCGGTGAACTCAAGCGAAAAGCCGCTGCGGAGACACCTGCGTTTACTAAAATACATAATACTATATCGTACTCGTCGAGTAAGCGCACACCAGACATTCAATTTTTTCATGAATTCATTTATATCTCGAAAAAAAAACACCTCGCTGAAAGTTTGTATTTAAATTACCTTTTTCTTCTAATTGAAAAATAATTAGCCTGACCAAACATCGAAATTACCGAAGAAGTTTTAAAAACTTTTATTCACCAAAATCGTAAAATTTATTCACAATTCACCAACAAAATTAAATTGCTTCTTTGCATTCTAATTTTTTAATAGTATTATAATTTAGCTGGGTGGAACTAGAAGTTAGCTGCATGAATGTAAAATTTAACTGACTAGAACTAGAAACTAGAAAAACTAGAAACTAGAAGAACTAGAAACTAAAAGAACTAGAATCTAGGAGAACTAGAAACTAGAAGAACTAGAAACTAGAAACTAGAAGAACTAGAAACTAGAAGAACTAAAAACTAGAAGAACTAGAAACTAGAAGAACTAGAAACTAGAAGAACTAGAAACTAGAAGAACTAGAATCTAGGAGAACTAAAATATAACTAACTGGAACTAGAATTGAACCAACTGGCACAACTTTTCTTCTATGATCTTTTAATGAAAAGTCAACAAATTTGTTTATTAATCTTTAATTGGTGAAGGGATTCGGGATCGTATGGTTTTATGCTGCGTTTATTCTTTTTAGCACGCCAACAGCCCGTTAACAAATTATTTAGAAGACTCATAATCATGAATTCGGTTCGTTCATGTGGTTCTGGTCGCGGCTGCTGTAGTAACCACATTCTGCCAATTACGGTAATCGATATTTAATGTTTATGACCTAGGTAAGCCATGCAGGCGATTTCTGAAGGGCTTCTGGCCATAAAGCGTAAACTTTAACCCACAAGCGAATGGCATCTAATTCCGCAATAATACCACGTACAAGGCCATTACCAATTTGTCCCTTGTCTGTACCAGAACGTCTTCCACTACTTCCAAGTTCCCTCAACTTCTACCACAAAAATCCATAATCTTCAAAATGATTTACAAACGTATCCCAATTTTTTACTTCCTAACAAAAAAATAAATACAACAAAATTTTTTGTTGTAAATAAATATAACATTTACTGTATTTATTTATAAATAAATACATTTGTTGTATTTGTTGCTTTTTTTTCATTGTACCAAGATTAAGGATTTTTTATTACTTTCGCAACCAATTGGGCGCCAAATTGAAAAAATTATAAACAGGTGAAAATATTTCATTTAGTTTTTTGGCTTATTTGGAATATAATTCGTGGCATTATTACGGGCATTAATGCAGAGGGAGATTTTTAATTAGAGACAAGGATTGTAATTAAAAGGTTTTATGAAAAGATTTAATTGTGTGTTGTGACCGACTTTAATTTTGTGTACAAAATAGAATGTTGCTGTGAACTGCTGTCCAGCAGTTGAAGTCCAGTGCACTCTGCGGTCTGACCAACATGACTGGATCAGTAGAAATCGCACAATGAGCACGGTCCAGAATAAAGAGGACTAGTCCTCTCGTGACTTGATTGAAAACTAACTTTTGCCATGAGCTTACACCAGCTTATTCGTAATGGTTATTTCCAGCTTAATTTACGCTACCTGCCTCGAGTAATTTGAAATTTGAATGGATTCGTTGCAAACATGATGCTCTAATAATCATTTTTATTCTCATCCCTGAAAACACATTTACCAACTTTATACCGAGAGTCTTTTCTACCAAATTTTTCATGAAATTCACAAACAATGGTAATACCTGCTCGTAAGAATAATTATAATTTAAACTTCAAACATTTGAAAATTATAATAAAATTCTGGTCATAAATAAAAAGTTAATGAAATAAAAAAATGTAATAAAAAAATTTTAAAAAAATAATCATTTGAAAGAGTCTATCTCAGTTAGTTTTGTAATATCCTTTTTATTCACGTTTCATTTTCTAATAGAACTTGAAAAGAAAAACATTTACCAAGAATTAAATACAAAATATACAAAATAATAATACAAAAAGGAAGAGTTCAAAGAGAAGTTGTAATTTAACTTTTACATTATTTTTTTAAATCACTGTAAGTACTTAGAAAATATTTATTATCGTTATTATATTTATCACAGTAAATCCTGCAGAATTATTTTCACTCTAAAAAAAGGAGTTAAAATGACATAATAATGTTATTTTATCGTTTTTTGAAATAAAAGTACTGAAGTAGAGTAAATAAAAAAGTAACGATTACTTTTTTATCTCGTGAGGGGTCATCCACATATTACGTCACACAAAATTAGCCATTTTTAGACCCCCACCCTCCCCCATGTCACACTTTTTACATGGAAAAAATTGGAAATTAACACAGGGTGTCACAAATCTGTAGACCCCCCCCATCCCCCCTAGAGTGTGACGTAATATGTAAATGGCCCCTGAAGGCTTTGACCGATTGTAATGAAATTTGGTGGAGTTATTAAACTCATAAAAATCTCAAAACTGACGAAGGGATTCAGGTCCCAACAAAGTAACTGGTAACATTGTTTACTCCTCTGGCACCCAATTAGTCACCTTGTCATGAAAATAGAATTTGTTGAGTGTATTCCAAATTTTGTTGTGTTCCTAAATTTATTTTTGCATTTTCTTTTTTGAATTCCATTTGGTTTAGAAAAGGACGTAAATTAATAACCTATTGGAAAGATCATAGAAAATTATATAGACGTGTTAAAAAGTGCAAAATATAGCTGAATCATTAAATTTTCTTTCTTTTCGTAGATTATGATGATTGGAAAAAGTAATGATAATGACGTTCGGTAAAAATGCACATGGAAACTCATTGTAGGCGAATTGGAAGAAAGGGATGAAATTTTAGATCGTCATCTTGATGCCACAGTAAAGATAAATTTTCGAGATATGCAGGGGAATTTCAGAAAACCACAAGAGCGATGTCTACAGTGTCCCTGTTGTGTATTCAAGATAGAATATTCCACCTCCTGCTCTATCCCATTGCCCATTTAGAAGCTTCATATCTACTTTTGCTTGGCACTGCCAGATATCTCCTGTTATCTTCATTTCCAGTTTTCGCGCTTTTATATCAAAGAGATCAAACCTAGGATTCTGGCTCTCAGGTAACAGTCGAGGAGCGGGATTCGTTTAATAGATGACTGTTTTATGTTCTATTTTATACCCACTTTTACAGAAAGTAACCAATTTTGTACGAAAGGCGTGATTTTCATCTGAGAAATTGAAAATTGAATTTTAACCATTTTCTTTGTTATATGTGGGATATATTTTATTGCCTTTGGAATTTTAATAATATGTAAATAATTTACAGTTACAATTTTTAGTTTCAGTTTTTTCATTAAGCAATATAATAACATGAAGAATAGTTTGACGTCAAGAATTCTGGGAAAGTTTGAATATAAATAACATTGTTTTAATTAATTTACAAGACTTTTCAATATAATACGAAATCAATATTCGATTCGCGTTAATTAAGAAGAAAAATTTATTCAATTCTCGTGAATATTCTGACAAAAAGGAATTCTTGAATAAGAATTAAAAGAAACTTTTAATTTTCTATTTAAGAATGTTTTCGATTTATCGCAAGGAATTTAAAGATTGAATCAAGAGAAAATGCTTAAGTCGTAAATAGTTATCTTTGAGTAAAAAATAAATATCACTATTCCAGATTTTTTGTCTAAACTAATATTATTTTTTTGCTCACTTTTGTTTGTTTTCCTTTTCTTTTTTGTACACACAATTTTTAGTACTTTCACGAATCTGGCTTATTGATCGTTTCTTGTTAAATTTCTGGCAACGGGTTATTTCTCGTAGACTGCTCGTCTAGCAGAAACTCAAGTGGTATCTTTCGAAGATCCTTTAGCAATATCGATCACAGCTACAGACTTTGATGATTACTTGTAACTTGTAAATCAAAAGATGCTCTCTTATTACAAAAAATGAATTTGAAAAAAATTTAAAATGCTTTTTTTACAAGACAGTATAAATGTTGTTTAAAATGTTTTTTTAAATATTCTTTTAAATATTTACAAAAGTTGTTTTAGTGTTGACCAGAATAAAATTGTAGATTTTTAAATAACACAAGTGTTTTTCATGCTGGTCTATTCTTTATTTTTAG